>JAOBAT010075323.1:0-20771 GCA_026413305.1 Hydrozoanthus tunicans | reverse complement strand
TTAATTAGCTCCGGATCAAAATCAATTTAATTCGATACGGATAAAATATGCTGTTTGAAGCCGGCCTCAGTCCCAGTTACAACTGAAGATGGCCAGATCGAGACGTGAACGAAACATGTTTTGTAGACTAAAAAATGTGAGGAACTAAAACATTATTCGTTACAAATTTATTCTTAAATTCTATCTGCAATTCTTAATAGAAAGACTTGGACTTTGCCTTGGTCCTTCTATCAGTCGATTGAAACTCTATTCATTACCAAAGCCAATCAAAACGCGCGTAGATATGTGCACAATCAATAAAGTGATATAATAGTTATCAAGAACAGAAGATACAAAAGTTCTCACAATTTTTTTCTTTATTTATTTCTACCAATCTTAGCTTGATTATTACAAAGCCAGTGTGTGTAAGAACAACTTCAGTGGACTCTTCTTGAAATCCATCGTTTGCTTGTTTGTTTCAGCCTAAAAATGAACGGACCGGAAACACCGTTAATAAATACCAACAATGGAAATTATACAACTTAATACAAATCATTATCACATGGATGACAGGGGGATTTATCAAATTATATTTTTTTTCAATTTAGTTACTTTCTATTTATATATGTTGTTAATGAAACAATGTGCCACAAAGGTCATCCGTCCAATCAGAAACCGCAAATGGCTGTCGTACGTTGCGCAGTCTCTGAAAGTTTTTGCAGAAACAGTCGTAAAAAGATTTGTCAACATAGCGAAGTCACTCCGAGTATCACGAAGAGACAGAAATAAAAACCAAGATGAGGGGTTAGCACGTTAAAATCTTTGTAAGGGAACCGAAAAAGTGAGAAACAATGGAGATTTTGGAAATTTCAACTTTACTTCAGCATTTTTGAAGTTGAAATTTGAGCTGTGAGCTTCGAAGAGTTGAGTTAGCTTATTCATAGTTTTGAACATCAAAATGCCTGTTTGTTTTTTTTTTACAGTGGGTAGTATATGAGGTTTTCCCATTGTAGCTTATCAATTAGAAGACATACACTGGTGTTATAAATTCGTTTTAACTCTGAAAGCCCGGTTTCCGCATTATCACTTAATTTCGCACTGCATCCATCCTATACTTGGCTTCACCATAAATTCAGTTTTGGCTATATTTAAACTAAGTCTATTCGCTTGATATCAACGGAATTTATTCTGTTTTTAAGATCGCTTAAGCTGTTCGCATTTGAAAACAGCAACTTTGTAGGTACCAGGGAGATTTTTGGGACCCAGACTTGGATGAGAGTGTTTGGAGGAAACAACGCGTTACGAACTTTTCCGTTTATTACTACAAAAGATTAAAGCACTTACAATATCCACACACACTCGGGCATACTGCAATCATTCTTGAGAACCCTTATGTTTCCTTATGGCGCGAAGCATCGCTTCCAAGCTCCTCTTTCCACGGGGCTGTAATCGTAATAAAAAATCTTTTTCACTATGTATGAATGGAACAAAAAGCAAAATAAGTTCGTAGTTTGAATATATGGGATTCAGTTGTTAGATTTTTTATGGGAGAGTAAAACGATCATGCTACCTCTTTTGTTGAAAAAACACCTTGACTCATGCTTCAACATTTAAGATTCGAAATAGAAACACTGAACAATGAACTTACGTAACAGTAAAACAGTTAGAATAAGAAGCTTAAATGCAACAAAAACTTAAAAAACCCTTAAGAACCAAATGCATTGAAAATGGCCTGTAGTGTTTGCCGGGCCTTAATTAGCGGACCTCATTAACTATTATCGGTTGTCCAATTAAGTTGTTGAACGACAGATGTTTTACTCCTTAAAGATTTTTATATGAAAAGGTTCTCCCGTTAAATTTTTAAAAAATGAATAGCCACGGTACAGCAATTCCGCCGGTATGCGTTGGATCACTGAAGTGATCGACTTGGACTCACGAAGATAAATGTGAATGAAAAAGAACAGTCAATACAACACAGAGTTTAAGTTTTTCTCATACAATATTTCGGCTAGCCATACTAGCCTTCTTCAGATATGGTTTGAAATTACAACGGTTTTCACTTATATATTTAGAAGCGTAAATGTGAACACAAATAGATCTAGAGTTACAAGGTTTGCAAATATGAAAATGCTCTCCTGGGGTGACCCCATTTCCCGTTGAATATGAATTATGAGTCTTTAGAGTTTTTTTTTTGTATATCTGTACATACACTTTTATCTTTGTTATAGATATTCACTGCTTTAATCGAGCCATGAGTTAACAGGAACGTAAAATAGTTGAAGAGTTTGTCGGGATGATTGGCAATAGTTCAAAAGCAAGATTATGAGTTTTAGCGAAGGGTGAAGACAATCTTTGGGGAGCAAAAAGTAAAATAAGTTAAAAGAAGTGCAAGGGTGTCTAGAGATACCGGTGGCGGTTTTGTTCTGTAAGAGGACTTCTGACGGACAACCTTAGAAATGACTCACTACCTTCTTCTAAAAAACATATTTTATTTTGTGACTAAAGAAGGTGTTCGCTTCTTTCCTTTTCTGAGTGTATGGCTGACAAATCTGATTATGACCGTTGAAGAGTATCGAAATGAAAAAAACCGAACTACCTATACATCTTGAAAAGAGTCGATGTTAATTGAAAACTTCTCGGCGTCAATTCTTCAACTATTTTATTTTTCACTAATAGGAAACGGATAAGAGCTTTAACCAGGTTTGAGAATGTTTTCCATATTACTAATTAAACTCCAAAATAAAGAAAAAAAAGGATAAGAGACAAACATTAAGAAGGGCCACAAAGGTAACTTCCTCGATACAACAATAGGTAACTTACCTTCCACAGTTAGAACAAGATGTTCACTTCTCTTTAGTCCAAGTTCAGGAAAACTGAATTACTTAACTTGGTTTTGCAACACGTTTTAAAGTCTCCTAAATATTCCGCATGTGTGGTAGCTAGGTGAGGTAGCTGAAGCTCAAAATTTTCCCTCAAACATTGACGTTGCTGATAAGTTTTCGGCTTTCGGCAAAGTAGTGAATGCAAACAAATATTTGACAAGATCTAGACTTTAAGACCGAATTATCGCTTCATCTGTTCGGTGCAGGTGCACGTGTTTTAATGATCGCAAAAAATTAACAGTGAACAAACATTAGCTGTACATCTTGCTTATTTGAACGACGTGGAATTCGATACGAAGAAACTTTGTTGATTTTATTACACTAGTTATTATTCTAACAATTGGTTAACTAACAAAATGGAAGGTAAGATGATAAGGTTCCTAACAAAAAACTTATCGATAAGTTTTCGGCTAAGGTCAAAGCAGTGATATGACAGCCAAACACTTATTTGACACAGGTTCCGAAGTTAAAGATCAAATCAAATTATCGCTACATCTGTTCGGCACAGTTGTAGGACAAATACACATTAGCTGCATGTTCACTTTGGACAACATTAGCAAATATCTTATTGATATTGTTATCATTGTAATCAGTTCCGACTGGTCGTTATAGAATGTTCAATGGACATTTTATGTAGTTTGTTAATACGTTACTTCCTTTACCAGCATAACTTCATAAAACCAAACCAAAAATTCTGTATAGAAACTGAAGCACAAGAATCAGTTCTTTCCCTTCAAGATACTTTGAAAGAATTCGGCAAGCCTTCTTTATTCGTCAATGGAGTGATATGACAGCCAAACAAATATTTGACCAGAGTTAGGACTTTAAGATCAAACAGAACTATCGCTTCATCTGTTCGGTATAGGTGCACGTGTTTTTGTGAGAATCAACAATGAATAAACATTAGCTGCATGTTGACTTGAGGAAACATCTTCCAGGTTTGAATACGTGGAAACTGTGTTGATTTTGTATAATAAAAGTGTTTGTCTCCTAGTTTCCCACACACCACATAACTCAAGAACTCAGATTCTGGCATCCTGCCTGTAAGAAGCATTTATATTGTCTACTTTCCTCAACAAGACAAAGGGTATAGGCTCGTGCCAGTTTATTGGAGACGGACAATGGCTCCATTTCGATGATTTTTACACTATTTGTTGTAAAAATTGTAACACATGATATAAAAAACCTAAAGTATTGAAGTCTTCATTTACGCAAGCAAGTGAATTCCTCTGTAGTAGTGAAGAAGTTCTTTATTTAACATGCACACACTAAACAGCTTCTGTGCATCAGTAGATGAGCACTTTGTTAAACTGCTGATGGATTTTTAGAGCAACTGTTGCGCACATTCAATAATGGTTTCCTGATATTTTTTACATTAAACAGAAGTTTGAGTATCGTTGCTGCCCGTACCCTTTTGAGGACCCCATAAACAAGCTTGCTATTCCATTCGCCCACACAAACTATATAGATGTAATACGGGGCAGTTTTGTGGAACAATTTGGAAATTAACCTTCGACAAACGGAAATCGCAAGCTCTTTCAAATTGGGCTGTAAGGAAATCTTTCTCACCCTTAATTATTATACACGGCATCCCTGGAAAGAAGGCAGATATAGTTATATACAAATATAGATGTAATTTTTATATTCAAATGTGTTCTTACTTTTTAAGTCCTGATGTTTTTGCCGTGTACTATTCAAACAAAGTTACAAGTTACAAGATACATAAAAGAACCGTTTCGTGCAGGAAAATGTGTGAGGCGCCGTTGCGAAGTTGATCTTTGTAATTCTGACATTTGTATTAGGACAACGAAAAAGCCCTCTCAATTATTCCGCTTTTCTCCATTCCCGCGTTGATCGGTTAGTTGGATAGACACTTTTCTCCAAACTTTAGAAGATCATACTTTAACAGTTGGTCATCTGCACGAAGAACCTGAAGAACTTTAAGAAAAAACTCGTAAAGCTTTTGGTTTTCAACAAAGGAGTGATACGACAGCCGAACAAATATTTGATTAGAGTCCAGACTTTCAAATCAAGCCAATTATCGCTTCATCTGTTCGGTACAGGTGCAGGTGCACGTGTTTTTAATGATCGCAAAAAATCAACAGTACTGCATGTTGACTTTTGGGAAACATCTTCCTAATTGGCCGAACTGGAATTGAATACGAAGAAACTGTATTAGTTTTATATCACTGGTGATTGTTTAAACAATTGGTTAACTAACAAGATGGAAGTTTAGATGACAAGGTTCCTTGATAAGCTTCGGCTAAAAACAAAGCAATAATATGACAGCCGAACATACATTTGACCAGGTTCCGAAGTTTAAGATCAAATCAAATTATCGCTACATCTGTTCGGCACAGTTGTGGGAGCATGAGAAATGTCGGAAATCCGACAATGAATAAACATTAGCTGCATGTTCACTTTTGACAATATTAACATTATTATTATCACTGTTATCTGTTGTTGTTATACAATGTTTGATGCACATTTTATGAATTTTGTTAACATTTTACTTCATTTTACCAGTGTATCTTTATAAGAAAAGAAAAAGGTTCTGTATAGAAAAGCACAAGACAGCCGAGCAAATGTTTGACCAGAGTCCAGACTTGACTTAAAGATCAAACCAAAATGTCGCTTCATGTGTTTAGTACAGGTGCACGTGTTTTTAATGGTCGCGAAAAATCACCGATGAATAAAACATCCTCCTGATTTTACCGAGGTGGAATTGAATACAAGGAAAGTGTGTTGGTTTTATTACTCACGTTTTGCAACAATTTGTCAACTAACAAGATGGAAAGTCGTTTAGGTTTTTGACAAAAGCTACGTTGTACTCATATAATATCAAAGATCAAAAGCAATGAAAAAATCGTTTACTTAAACAAGTGAACACCATTAGCCAAGAAGTATTTTATTATTGTACACACGCTAAACTATACCCTTAATCAGTATATCGTTCAGTTAAACCGCTGGTGGATTTTTGTTTCTGAGATGTTTCCTTTATTGTTTCCTAATAAGCTTGAAATTTGAAGCGTTATATCAATTGACATTCAATTAAACTGAATCAAGACTAGAACCTCACAAACTTATTTAAACAACTGAGTGTTTGGAAGAGCTTAATGAAAACATTTTTTTCACCATTAGTTTGCTATCCCCAATTTTTGGTACACATTTTTTCTTTTAAGTTTTGCCATGATTTGGAGCAGGGTCGAGTCCTCCCTTGTACTAAAGATTATTGTAATAGACGGTTTTCTTACGGAAGGAGGAATGATAAGTTCAACAGCACCAAACAAACAAAACCTGTCTTTTGAGTCAGGAAGGCCGTAAACATCTAAGAGAAAAACTTTAAGGAAGAACAAGACAAAGGAGAAATTGCAGTTTTCTCTTGGTAAAAGCCTAGCTGAACGGCCGAAATGTCAGCATCCTAAAGCTTTTGACAGCCACGGTTTTTAATAATTACTTTTTAGTTTATATGTTAGAGCTCTTTTACTAACTCACTGAAGAACTCGAATTCCGCGCTCCGAGTTCTACGATCAGAAAGCCTTTTATTTTATATTTTCCATACCAAGACAAGAGTGTAAGAGTAGTCGCCTACCAGTTTATTGGGGCAGGCCAATGGTTGGTTTGGAACATACAGGTACACTATTGGGAAACAGTTTAATATGCCCTTGCTAATTTCTTTTGTGAATGGCTAATGATAAAAATCAAACTTGGTAGAGCGTTGTGCTAACTTGTAAGGTTAGTAATACAGCATAGTAATTATGACGGGCTTAAATAATGCAGTGGATAAACACAAGGTTTTGCGCCTGATACGTAGTTACAAACTGACCAAGTATAAACTAATACTTGTTGGAGGTTTGGTGTCAAACCAGTAAAAAGCATTGCTTTACCGCAAATTTGTCCCTGAGCGATCATTTACGGCTATCTTCCCAGCCCTAATGGAAATACTGAGACACACTGAAGGGTGTTCACTCTGATTCTAAGCACTTCGTTAAGCAGTCACATACAATATCCACCCGGCTATACTGCTAAACTAAGTAATTTTCAAGAACGAAGGATATATGGATCCTGCTGAGACAGAATTGAAGCAAGATAAACATGCAAGCATATGACTACATTTTCAAAGTTTTGGAACACAAAATAATATTTAGCCGACAGCACTATCTTTAGAGAGTTAACAAACTTAAAACAATTTTGTAAGGCCTGAAACAGCCGCACAACTAAAACTCTAACACCCAAAGGATAAGTGAGTAATTATTCGTCGAAGTGGAGGTGAATAGAATATTCACCAAGCTGCGAACCCAACCAGCAAATCATTGGGAAATAAGATCTTTTAAAAAATAAATGAACAAGCCAAGCTGCCGCGCGTATATTGCGAGACGCGCGAGACTGAGGCCAAGAACGAGGTCATACAACCTGCTGTCAACTTCGGTCGCTGCTGTGTTCAAATGTTCAGAGATTAAAAGTAGCAAAGTTGTGTTCCGTGTACTGACAAACGGCAAACAAAGAGCTAATCTTAAGATAGTTTCAGAGTTTACTTATCGCTAATTATGGGGCCAGAAATGAAGTTGAAGGTGAACGTACAGCTTTTGAAGTGGCTGTACCGCCATGAAAGAAACCACGAGGAGGCTTGATTGCCAACATTCACTCCAATAACAAGATCTGTGTGTCTGTTTGTCGTTTTACAAGCTTACTCTTCTTCATGGTTGTCTGCTCTCTCGTCCCATATGGCCAGGGATCCCATGAACCAAGAGTTTGCTACAGGTTTGGTTCAAGAATGTCGACATCCACCAAGATCGCCTAATTCGTACAAGCTTCCCACAGTTTCCTTTGTGAGTGGTCTTTTAAGAACTTTTGGACGTGAAATTTCACTCCTCCTGCTGAGGGTTTTAAAAGAACAGTTGAAAGTCTTGTTTGGTTCCTTAAAGTATGGACTTAAGATTATACAAGTCACCCGGAATAGACAAAGTCTCCATGAGCATCATCGAAGATTGCCTTCCCGTCATATTAGGCCCAATCACAGACACTATCAACCGCTCACTAGCAATCTACACGTTCTCACAAGCCTGGAAAATGGCTGAAATCCTCACGTTCTCAAAGAAGGCGATAATGAAGTTCCATCAACCGTCTTCTCTTATAACTTCCTGTTCCGTCAAAGATGTGCGAGACGTTTTAGAACAACTTAGCTCATACCTGGCTAGGAACAACAGCTTAACACAGTAAGTGACAATATATTAGAAACCCTCAACATCCTGATGGGCGACAAGATTTTGAAAGCCTTGGATCAAAAGTCTGCCACTGCAATTAATGATCGTGTTGTTGAACAAGTGTGGGAAACTAAAATACAGGTTGTAACTTTTAACTACACCCTTTGTTGGAAAATTGAGAAACTAAACAACTGCATCTTCTTGCTTTGGAAAAGCAAGTTGAGAGCCTTTCCAAGAAACTAAACGACCGCATCCCCTGCTTAGAATAAAACCTTACCTTACTCGCGCAGCCCGAATAATACTTCAAGCAGACTGATCTACTCCCTCTGTCGTGTTATCTTCAAAACTGCACTGGATCCCTGTGTGCGACATTAAGTCCAGAAAACTACACATTCTCTTTAATATTCTTGTGAACACAGAAGCTCTCCTATGTCTAAAGAGTAATTTTCTTTTATTTTGAATAGTGCAGAGATAACTAGAGGTGCAACATCAGGCAATTTGCTGGTACCTCAGCCTAAAACCAACTCTGGCAAAGCCATGTTCTGCTACGCTGCAGCTGTAATTCTAGTTAATGCTCCTCTACCCTCCGAAATAACTAAGCGTCTAGTAAGAACTCCTCTAAACCCACCCTCCACTCTAGCTTCTCTCGCTATTCCTTTTAAGCCTCAACTGAAAAAACTTTTTATGAACAAGCTAAACTCTGTAAACCATCTTGAATATTTGCTGCTTCACGTGTCGTTTTCGACTCTACTGTGACTGCTTTTTTATTTGCTTATTATAAGAATTGATTAGGTGTTAGTTATTTTGTAAATTATTGTTTTGTAAATGAATTGAATGCACTTGACTAGGTATAAAGGTTGAAAGTAATTTATATTGTAACTAATATTCTTTTGTAAATCTTATCAAATTTTAGTGTTAGAGGGCCATTTGTTAGAAAACTCCCGGAGCGTTAACATGGTTTTACCCTCTCAAAATAAAGGATATTGCATAGTACGTGATGTGTTTTTATCCAATGAGTTTGCACGAAAACTATTGGCTGGATTATAATTACGAATAACCTCAAGAACGACCCTAGATCACCCGCTCTGCTAGACCTTTTATGACTTAAAAGTGACTTTCAGTCAGTAAGCAGCTGTATTTGAGAGAAGCAGTCATGATGTTCAAGTGCAAGATTAACCTTGCACCACCATGTACCTCTGCAGTAAACTCAAGAAACGTTGTTATGGTTGCACACGAAAGAACGATAACTTAGAAATTCTACTGTTTAGATCCACTTCAGGGCAAAGAAGTTTCGAATGTAGAGGTGTTAAAGTTTGGAATGGCATCTCTGACGAGCTCAAAAATAATATGTCTCTAAGATCTTCTAAAAACAAGTTGAAAAATGCCTTGCTTGAACACGATTAGATTTTAAGCGATATTTCCTACTTCTAATGTATGCAGAATGTAAAAAAAATAAAATAAAAGAAACAACTTGGAGAAACTTAAGATACAGTCCAGTTATAAAAATCTTAAGATATTTTCAAGTTATCCGGCAAAGTCTTAAGATTTATTCTAATTATCAAATTCTTAAGATATGTTCCAGTTATTTTAAAAATCCTTTTTAAATGGCATTGATTACGCAAAAACAATTCCACATATAAAGTAGTGGTAGGATAGTGGAGTAAGTCATTTAAAGCTGTAAAACTGGAAACTGCGAAATTTAACACGAAGACTTATGGCCTTCCTCTTTTACTGATGTAAAGCCCAGATAAAGAAGTTGCATGGCTAAGAGGTAAATGTTTTTGTTCATAATTGAAAGACCTTTGTCTAGCCCGAATAAGAAATCATGCGTTCAACTCTTTTGTGGCCTCCAGCTGCAAACCTTGAGATAGCGGATTTTTGCATCTTGAGCTGAAGCGATTTGCTGTTTGACTCATTTCTTAAATACCAATTAATGGCTTATCTCTTAAGAAGTGGTCATTCCAGTAATCGACACTAAACTCACGTTGCTGTAAAACACAACCGTCATACATGCTTACGAGCAGACAGGTAAAACTTTCTAAAACATTTACTCAGTTAGAACAGTTGTACACATGTCTTGAAATTTTTACTCAAAATTCTTACTTTTGTGCAAACCAATATATAAAGAAACAAAGCATAACTATAGATTTGCTGCCGTGATTTTAAAGAGCACCATTTGTTTGTTTGAAAAAATGTTTTAGTTTGAATTGTTTGAATATTAAAGTGCTTTTTACTTTGAAGACACGCAGTGCATATTTCCTTGCATTTTTGGTGTTTTTCGGAATTTCAGTTATCTGTATTTGCAAAATTTCATCGTATGTGACAGTTGAAAAGAGGGGTTTTTCTACCGCAATTTCGACCCAAACATTTCCCGAGTGGATTTCCCGAGTTTTAAATTAAATAATTCAAATTTATCTAACCCAACCAATATAGCGGAAGAATTTTGCATATATTTTTTCTAATATAGGCCCCTCCCTGGCCAACAAGATTCCACATTCTCAACTGCCTCCAGGTTCTTATTTATCGAGAAATTTTATAAATTCAAAGGTTTTTGAGACAACAAGTGAACAGGAGATTGTTGAGATTGTTGGTGGCTTCCGCTCAGGTACTGCTTTGGTATTTGACGAGGTCTCTATGGATCTTGTGAAAGAGTGTATTAGCTTAATCAGCGCTCCCCTTGCTCACGTTTATAAATTTATCAATTGTTTCCGGGGTGGTGCCTGATAACCTAAAGCTAGCGCGTGTAATTCCTCTTTTCAAATCAGGTGATATCTCAGTTATAAATTCAAATTATAAACCTGATTCGGTACTTCCCGCATTCTCAAAAATTTTTGAAAAAGTAGTTTATAATCGCTTTCTCGACTACTTAAGTAAAAATGACATCCTTTCTGAAAGTCAGTTTGGCTTCCGTAAAAACCATTCAACTGAATATGCCCTTTCGTTACTTTATGATAAGTTGTCCTCTGCTATTGACAAGAAAGAAATCTCTGTTGGAATATTTATTGATCTATCCAAAGCTTTCGACACGGTAAATCACGAGATCTTATTAAATAAGTTGTTGCATTATGGTATTAGGGGTGTTGCACACAATTGGTTTTCCAGTTATCTGAGTAATCGTCAGCAGTTTGTTCAGTATAATGATGTAGTTTCCCCGAATCATATGGTCCATTGTTGAGTTCCACAGGGATCGATTTAAGAGCCTTTGTTATTCTTAATTAACATAAATGATCTGTGCGAAGTTTCGAGAGCTTTGGACTTTATTCTCTTTGCCGATGACAGAAACATTTTTTTCTCTAAAAAAAACATTAATTCTCTTCAGATCGTAGTGAATGCAGAACTTTTGAAACTTACTGATTTGTGTCGGGCAAAAATATTATCTATCAAAATTCATGATCTTTTAACCTAGACAAAAAAGGCAAAATCTTGATACTCATGTTGAAATTAATTCATCTACTATAGACCGACTGAAAGAAATTGTGTTTCTTGGAATGTTTCTAGACGAAAATTTGTCCTGAAAAGTCGTAAATGGTGTAAAACAGAGACATTATTTAGGCTGTCTTAAACATCTTGTGTTTTTATAGCAAACTTTTTCAGTATCGTGATCCGAAACGGACGCGAAGCGACCACTTCCGCCCTCCATTTTGTTTGGGTGTCATTATCTACTATTTCGGAGATAAATATTGTCCTATAGCTAATATTTCTAAACCAATCAAATCGCGCATAGACGAGCTTTAATATACTAATGCTCAATAGCCCCAGATAACGAACCAATCAAATTTTGCTTTGCAAAGCTTTGTACATACTAAAAATAGTAGCTACTTAACTGTTAAACTATTATCCTAACCAAGTAGTTGCTTTATGTCGACAGCCTTACGCAATCTATGACAACGTACCGTGATTGCATGTCCAGTTCCCAGTCGATCTGGTAAAACAATATTCAGTTTCTACAGTAACATGTTCACAGTGCTTTTTTAAAATGGGTTCGACAAACAGTCCCAAAAAGGCTGCTGCTAATATGCCTAAAGAGGTTGCCGAAACCACGAAGGCCCGTGAAAACTCTCTCCTAGCGCTTGATGTCTCTTGTTGCCCTGTGATAGCTATTGAGGTGACGTAGAGAGCCCCGACACTTCCCCCCGTTATTAACAACAAAACCAAAACAAACCACACACTTGGAAGAAAACGGTACCAGCTTTCAAAAACCAAAACTGTCAACATGCTAGCCAAGATGATTGCTAGAATCCACGTATGTTTGGTGTACGGATTGATATCATGTTTGATACAAGACAATATCAACCCGTACGACCGACCAATCAACTCTCCACATACAAGTACGAGGGTGTAAATGACATATGAATCTCTCGGCCCGAAAGGAGCATCTGGGAATGCCACTGTAGTAACAACTGACTGCAGCGTTAAGTATTCACAGAACATTCCAGAGAACAGCATTGAGAAAATGTTTAAATTACAATAAACCAACGACAACTTGTCTAGGATAGTTAACTTGACTTCTTCTTCTTCTTCGGTTGTCAGAAAAGAAAATTGAACTTCCTGCAAATTGTTTCGTGATGTACTGCAAACGTGGAGGCAGGCACTTTCGCTTAACATCATGTACGACAATGGTAGGAGCAATACAGCGCCGGAGAGGAAGAGAATGGTGGACGAAGGTGAAACACATCCTAATATGGTCATACCTTTAGAGAAGAAACAGTAAATAGGCATTATATATAGTTTAATTCATAGTTGACTTGGAGCACGTATGTATGTAGGTAGATTATGTGTGTATGTAATTTGTATGTATATATGTTTGTGTGTATGTGTGTATGTATTTTTATTCATGCTTCTATGAAGCTCTTTAATAACTGCACTATCAGCACCAAGGATTTTAAAATTTTGATGTAACGGCCTTACAGATACCTTGAGCATATGAGCCTGTCATCTTTTAAGGCAGAGGGTGTTGCAGGCTTGGAGTTGTTTAAAGGCGTGTTTAAAAATGAAGCAATTCATATAAGGATTATAGACTTACTTGTGTAGTACAGCGGAGCAGCGAGAAACCCAATCCCTGATCCTGTAAAGTACGCACTGACTGTCGCTTCAGTGTACATTGCTGTGAGGGGAACAAACGTGCTTTCCGCAGTTCCTGTCGCAACTGATGACACTGCTACTCCGACCAGCTTCCATTCCACTTGGGAGGACAGAGAGATTAGCAGAATGCCACAAACAAAGGTTGGGCATAAAAAGCCAATTTTTACCCAGTACGAACATTTTTGTATCAAGAATGGGAAAGTAGATGTGACTGTGAAGAACGGAACAACTTGTACCATTAGTACGACGGTGGTAGGAATCGAGGAGTGTGAGAGCAGGTCTTGCGCCGCGACAACAATCACGGACCACAGGCCATCAATGACGCTCCCAAATATAACAAATGCCAGCTTAGTTCGGAACCCGTCCATGCTTGTGAGCAATTTTCCACAGCTGTTCTGTATAGAATGAATGTTCGTTCTTAAAATTTTAGTCTTAAATTCTATCTGAAAGTAAAGTGAAAGTTAATTTAACCACTCATAGTTTAACTGCCACAAAATGGAACAATAAGTGTCAGTATCACGTGACTTTTGAGTTTAAATGAAGACATATAACTGTAGAACTGTGCTGGTTTGGCAGAACTCAGACTATTGTGAGGAGCCTAGCCATAAGACTCCACTGCCATTCAGTTTTTGTTATCTAAATGTAAAACTAGTGAAGCTAATTTCTGAGGTCATCAGGTCAACATGGATACCTGCTGCTTACCCGTAGTTTTTACATTTGTAATCAGAGTTTAAAGAAGCGTATTACTCACTAGTGTAACATGCTATGGGTTTAGTTGAATATCGAACGTTCGCCGAGTTGTTTTATAGACGTAGAACTGTTAGAAAACTGTAAAACAACCAATGTGTACTTTACATTCAAGTTTCAGTAATCTCGTTCACCCCACGCTGCGAAATCAACAATCACAGTAATTCGACTAGTTAGTCATAGGTTATATTCATCTATTCAGCGCTGGACACTGAGCTTTTAAGAGTTTATGTAGTGTTTCTTAGCGAGCTCTCTACCATTACTAGTATATTTCTTAGGCAATATGTAGGGAGTGATCAATCTTTGTATTAGTTAAAGTATTCTAAAGTTTGACTGACTATCTTTCCTTCTATTTTGTTTTATGTTGGCGTCATCTTTCTTCCAATTTGATTACTTCATCGATTAAGATCTACACAATCAACGTGATTAATGTTTAATGATTAGTTATTCAACAGCGTGTAACTTAGAGATAGGAAGAGGCCCTTGTTTTCGGGGGATGAAGTGGAATATTTCAAACCAGAATATTCATATTCATTTTGGACTATTTTCCAAACATTCATATTCCAGAAGCAAATATTCTCAAACATTGATAGTCTCCGGTCTGGCTGGCCTAATATTCCTATTCCAAGGTCTAAATAGCCGAAATATTCATATTCTGAGGGCAAAAAATATGCAAATACTCATGTTCCAAAACAAAAACCTTAAAGCTCGGAAAATACAAAGGACGCGTTGCATACCGCTTTCTCGGTATCCCATGAGAAAGAATTTTTGCATAACTAGTTTATCTCATGTCTCAGTATTTTCCACAATAGAGCTATCGATCGAGTTTCGAAAGCTGGTCAGCGAGTCGGGCTCATAGTTCTGGCCATCAGTTTTTCTCATTTCCAAAAGGAAATGCCAGAGGCAATTATCAAATTCGTTAAGAGGGATGTCCGCGGCCGTCAGCTTTCTTGTTTCTTCGTAAGGTTTGGCTTCAAGAAAGGTCTTGAATTTCCTCATGCCGTGTGTTGTTTTTCTCACAGTTCGTGAATTGCGTTGCTCATGAATGAAACTGTCTAATTCTTGGACAATGTCTTCCTTTTAGTTGAGCATTCTTTCGAAAAATCAAAGACAGGGGCAAACTCTGGTAGCTTTTCAGCGGCCATTATTGCTGCAAAAACTACAGTCAGTAAAAAGGTTCGCTGCGTAACAAGGTTTTTGCGCCATTTTTGGCACGCGAACAAATTTTCCCACCGTTTCTAAATTTTATTGGTGCGTGCATGCAGCAAGTCATGACGGGAAGGTTGAGTGGAATGTTACCCGTTGCATTCCGCAGAATATGCATCGGTAATCCTGGCCTCTGATTTGTATTTTTCAAGGCATGGAATAAAGCATACTCGCGCATACCATGCCCTAAAATGCTTTGCTAGCAATGCTTAGTAGGGAGCCAGTGGTGGATTCACCTTTTAAATCTCGTTACAATCTTGACTGTATACCCATGGTTGCTCGGAGTACACACTGTATTAGTAAAACAGTATTGTTTTCTATCAACACTTCAATAATAAGGAAAGACGCTGATCAAGGGTTGAGAGTAAAACTTCTGTGATCCTTTTGCCGTAAATTCATCGTAATATTCAAAATATAATGAGAATTAAATAAGACGATAGTGACGAAAGATCTAAGAAGGAAAAGGACAACCTCGTATCCAGGCTCATTCACTCTCGTGAAAAGACCCTGCTTGTGGCTGGTCACGTGTCACACGGAATCCGCGTGGTAAAAAAGTGCAGACACCAGGGTGGAGTGGCTAAGCAGAAAATGTCATTGTGACAATGATGATGTGTCTATGGGCGAGAGAGATTTCTGTGTTCCCCCAATCAGAGTTCACAGCAAAAAAATCAGGTTCGTCAAGCAATTCAACGGTAAGAAAAATTGCACAAAAATAATTTTTAGCGTTCATTCAGGTTGTTGACCTGTACTTATAGGGTTTGCATCTAAACATTTGATGTTGATCACGGCAGAAACATTTTCAAATTACGCAATGTCACTTTAATCTATCCTTCTATCAACGACGATCGATCACCTTTTTGAACCTGTGCCTGTAGAGTTTGATAAGCGATTTTCCGTAACCCGTCGGGAGAACCGCCAAAAGATATTTTTTTAAGAAAACAAATGTTTTGGTCATTTACTTCAGCTCTGTGAATTTGTTAGATGCTATGATTTAAGGTATTTTGTATGCATGATAGAAACTAGAAATTCCTGTTGTTCAATGAAATTCAATAACTTTAATTATAAATCTCTCACAAGGCTGTCAAGAATTTGGTTGTGCTAATTTTGGCTGACTCAAGAAAGTACAAGGTGCTAATTAAATGTTTGATTGTCTTATTATGGATTCGGTAAAATAATTGAAAATTGTGTGAACGAATGTTAATGGAGTTATAGACAAAAAACATCGAGTTCCTAAAATGATAATTAGGACAGAGTAGCTCGGTGAATCTGGCAGATAACCAAGATATACCCGGAGTCAAAAGAATTAATGTACCACAGAATTAGATTTACGGGATTAAAGATGTTGAATGTTATAGCAAAAGACCCTTCGGCTTCTGACCAATTGTAAGAACAGGAAAATCTCGAAATTTTGAATTTTGCTCAGTGTAAGAAGCCTGCAACTGTTTGCATCCTCCCCTAGAGAGTATTTTTTCTCCCTATGACAAAGTTGTTCTCATTATTCACCCTCACTGCGGAATAATATTGACAGCGTGGCACGTGACCATCCGCAACCAGGGTCCTTTTATGGAAGTAAAGTGAGCCTGGGTACGAGGTTCGAAAAAGGGGGTTAAAAGAAATTCTGTCTTCGCAAAGTTTTTATTTCAGCAAGAAAAAAAATGAACTGGAGATAAACCGTAAACGGTCAGTCCATCCTTAGTTTTAGAGCTTGTAAATGAAACCCGTGCGTTGAGAGAAGTAGACATAGAGACTCTCGAAATTGTTACACTTCATGCATCGTAGCCATAGGAAACAGGCCAGTTGTTTTATAATTTTTATGTTCGCTTCAGCATATTCTTGCTGTTTTTAGTACATAGAAAACAAAATTAGATTTAGCTTCTGTTAAAGAAAACAAAGAAAGAAAGAGGAAATAATTGAAATGGAAATAAAAGAGAGGCTGTCAAGCTATGAATTGCACGTTACGTGTTTCATCACACTAAAGTTCTGATACTTAATTTCAAATTGCTAAGCAACTATTTCAACTAAAGTACTAGAAGTAGCAGCGTTCAACACAATAAACATATCAGTGAACCAGAGAAAAATATATTGATATGTAAAACAATCTTTTGACTAACTAAAAAACTTTAAACGCACAAGCGCAAGGTTACGTAACATCTGTAAATTGTTTGGAAAGGCGACACCTTTGCCTTAGCGACAGTTTAACATTTCTCTCAACTTCCATTAAAGAACAATTCGAAATTAACATCTTGATAAATTTTAGTATATTGCTTTTATTTCATATTATGCACTTATCCGCTTATCTTATAAATGTGTTTTACTTGATGTAATTTAAGCACGATTCAGTCGTTATATTAAAAGCGAGAATACAAGTTATGCTCTTTCTTCTAGTTAAGGTACGAGCCCGATCAGTTTTAGCAAACTAGCCTAATTACTCGGCTGCGCATATCAAATAAGTTTTTAAAGTTTTTTTGGTTATGTAGTCTTTATAAGATTTTGTTTAATACAACGTGTCATTTAGTATCCTTAGAAAAGCTAACGCTACAGTTTTTTTCTAATTTTGAAGCACCTAAGTTTAGTTGAATATCCTCTTTTAATATAGGACGACACAAATGGCGCGAAAAACTGTGGGGGAGAGTAGTATTCATTCGCTAACTTGAATTCGGCCAATGAGTGGCTTGCCTGACTTTCTTACGACACCTAAACTGGTTTGCTGTAAGGACCAGCCATGGGTGTACAGGATAGAAAAATCCGATTTTCCCAAACTTTGCTAGAATATAGGCTTAGATAAACTGGTTCTAAAAATACAAGTCTTAGGTCGTGTAGGATTTTATCATTTTTTTGATAAAATATTTTGCGTTTTGCCCCTTGAGACAGGCGAAATCAGTGTCGAAATCGGGATTTTGCAGAACCTCCTGTATAGGTATCAAAATCCTTGTCGATCCTCTGACCCCACAAACTGCATATTTTGCGTATCAATTTCTCCTCGGCGGCGTCAAATAAATGGAATTTTTGACGGAATTTTGAAGTCGAGACCTTTTAACGGCCGTAGCAACAACCGAATTTTGGTTAAATTCTTGGCTCTAGAAATCAGTCTGGTAAATGGTTTACGCTGAAAAATTAAGAAAGAGATACATTCCAACTAAACTTTGACCGAAAAAAAGTTGGAGTAAACAAAACGGTGATGTTTGAGATAATTTTATAAATGGGTCATTTTTTCAATTTGAGCGACCTTTTGACCGAGTGAAAATCAACGTAATACAACATTTACCAAAAATAAAAGAAAACACCCTTGTTTAATTCACTTGCATGTTTTTTAGTTAAAGGAAACCGTGTATTTGAGTAAGAATCAAGTTTTTTAAATTTTTTCATTGATGTAATAAGGACAGTAATTCAAGATAAGATTACAATAAGTTATGTTACGTAAGGTACAGAAATGTGCAATATATCGTAGGGCATCATTGCTAATAAGATTCATTAATTAATAATTAAACTATGCATTTTAGCTAGAACTAGCACTTATTCCTTAATGCGTTTTATACTGATTAATATTTTGCGGAAGCCAAGCCTCTAGCGATGATGACCATTTATTAAATTTGAAATAGCAAAAACGATTCACCAAAAAGCAGGAAAGAAGAATTTTCTTGTAGTGTTCTGCTGTTGGTAGCGTACAGGAAATTTTACATCTATAGATGAAGGATTTAGCATCAATTAAAATTCTCTAAAATAGGTGGGTTTCCCACCCAAAGGTTTTTCCAGAACTCTTGTACATGCTTAAGCCCACCGCACACTTGTGCAATAGCATGCAATTTTCGTCGCATGCAATCGAAATTGTTGTGGCACATTCATCGCACACGTTTGCGAGAAGATGCAATAACTTCCGACAAGGTGCACTCACTTTTAAGGAAATTAGACATGTTTGATCCATGCGATCAATATTGCATGCGATAGAAATTGCACCGCAGGCCCCCGCACACAGAAGCGATGTGCTGCAATTTTGATTGCATGCGACGAAAATTGCATGCTATCGCACAAGTGTGCGATGAGCTTAACATCTCCACTTACCCAGGTTTAGAGTTGAATGCAGCAAAAACTCTTTGAACAATCATGGATGTGTAAATTAAAAAAATTTCAAACCAGTTAGAGTTATACATTGTATTATAGTATCTTAATCATATGCAGCATTTCATATCATGCATTTCATAATATAGTCTTTATTTATGTAGAGCCCCTGTTGATAGCAGTTTGTATTAAGAGTGATCGGGCTACCCTACGAAAATAAAGATATCTACTATCACTAATACTACTACATATGTCGCATCTAAAAAATAGATTTATGTCTGGCACCCTAACGCTGTCTACGACAAAAACGTACCGTGATTGCATGTCCAGTTCCCAGTCGATCTGGTAAAACAATATTCAGTTTCTACAATAACATGTTCACAATGCTTTCTTAAAATGGGTTCGACAAACAGTCCCAAAAAGGCTGCTGCTAATATGCCTAAAGAGGTTGCCGACACCACAAAGGCCCGTGAAAACTCTCTCCTAGCGCTTGATGTCTCTTGTTGCCCTGTGATAGCTATTGAGGTGACGTAGAGAGCCCCGACACTTCCCCCCGTTATTAACAACAAAACCAAAACAAACAACATACTTGGAAGGAAACGGTACCAACTTTCAAAAACCATAACTGTCAACACGCTAATCAAGATGCTTGCTAGAATCCACGTATGTTTGGTGTACGGATTGATATCGTGCTTGATACAAGACAATATCAACCCGTACGACCGACCAATTAATTCTCCAATTACAAATACAAGGGTGTAAATTACGTAATGATCTCTTGATTTAAGAGAAGCGTTTTTGAACCCTACTGTTGTGACAACTGCCAACAGTGTTAAGTATTCACAGCAAATTCCAATAAACAGCATCCAAAAAATGTTTAAGTTACGGTAAACCAACGACAACTTGTCCCGGATAGTTAATTTAACTTCTTCTTCTTCGGTTGCAAGCGAAGAAAATTGGATTTCCTGCAAATTGGTGCGTGATGGGCTGCAAACTTGGAGACAGTAACTTTCGCTTAACATCATGTACGACAATGGTAGGAGCAATACAGCGCCGGAGAGGAAGAGAATGGTGGACGAAGGTGAAACACATCCTAATATGGTCATACCTTTAGAGAAGAAATAGTAAAAAATTAAGGTTTAAACAATTTTAAAAGATTCTTACATAGCGTTCATGATGGTTTAATTTGAATCTATGTATGAATGTACATGTTTGCATTTATTTCTTTATTTATGTATATGTATGTACAATATGTATCTATATGTCTATCTGTGTATGTATGTAATTTATGAGAAATTCGGGCTAATATTCACAGCACAATTTAACTTCCAAGCTGTTATTTAACTAGCCAGACATACGTTTCGATTTGTCCCTTGATAAGTATTATCCACATAGAAAACTCGACTTCGTCTTCTTTGTGCTCATATTCAGTCATAAAAGAGCCTAGCTATTCGGGGCACACGTTTACGCAAAAGTCTCATACACACACACAAGGAAAGAGAATAGGCTACAAGGAAGTTTTTTACATTTCGTTTTAAGAATAAAGTGCTTTGTAGCAACATTATCAAAAGAAGAGGAACGAGCTAGGAACGAAGTAGAAGCATTTTTGCCATGA
>JAOBAT010075312.1:7382-20771 GCA_026413305.1 Hydrozoanthus tunicans | reverse complement strand
TTTGAAATGCAAATCAACAAATAGCCAATCAAAACATTCTCACTAACACCTGAAACAAAGAATGTGCAGGGTCACGGTTCGTTCAACATGAAACAAAGCATCTTTGTACATTCTTTGTATTTCCCTTTTGAGGTTTGCCGGCTTTCTTAACCAGTCAATATATTAACTATGATTAGATCGACTCAGCCGATCAAAACTCAATCAGTCGATCTTAATTGGGACAAACGTCGAACTTATCATGCGCTTAATTGTTGAATTTAGTTCTACGCATGCTAAGATCGACGTTTAACCCGGGCCTTAATTCACAGTTATGCAGTTATACGCCCGTTATATTTAAATTGCTAGTTATCCATTAAAGCTTTACCTTGATAAGGGAGTCATGTTTGACTCCGAAACGTCGGATATTGTTGTTAGTTTTTATTCTCAATACATTTTCTTAGTCGATCTTACCTAAATATCTTTGCTGGTTTTAACAATACATACACCGCATGTGGTACATCTGTGTAGTATAGTAGTAGTAGCTGAAAATGACTTTCTTGCCAGTTTGTCTCAAGATCAGTTATACCTGTAAGAACAGTGGTTTGGTAAATGAAAAAAACACGTGATGAAAAATTGTTATCTGCGAACTTTAGTCAAGAAGCCCACAGAAAAGCAAATTTTTGGTAACACTGTATGAATTATTTGCAATAGGTTATCATCATACATCTACAAATAAACGTTCTTCACCTATTCTCAGCCTAAGCATGTTCTTAACATGTTCTAGAGTTCTCAGCGATTTTCAGCTTCATTTTCTTATAAAGAGGTTCTTATAAAACAAAAAGAATGTAGCTAGAAACACGAGCGTTAAAATCAAAACTTTCCACTGGGTTAGGGCCAAATTGGTCTTTGATTGTCTGTGTTAATTCATATTCTGGCAGTTGGCTTAACGTTAAACGGACTTTAATTAGCTAGAATACTTTTTACTGTGTGTGTATAAAAGAAATTATATGATTTTTTCCTACTAGTTCAAGACTTGAACTCGTGAGTGTGGGCCTACTTGGGACCTTTAATCTCCAACCTACTCCCTTTTTGTCTATTCTTAATTACTCTGTAGCAAATTGAAGCCCCCTGCTTTTTGTGTTCCACGAAAATGAAGTAAAATTCTGAAACGAATCAAAGTCTACCTATTATTATTGAAAGTTTTCGATATAACGTGTGCTCAATTTTATATAAAACAAACAAACGTGCGCAGGGCTAGAAAATGCCTCAACTTCATTGCGACCACAGGCGGCCCAGGCTGTAACGGTGATCACGAATACACTAAAATACGATGCAATTAAATATGTAACGGTCGGTTAACTCAATATAGTAACACGAAAGTCGAATCGCGAAATTAGAGCTACAATAATTTTGAAGTGATAATGAAAGAAAATGAAGATATTATCTTAGTCTCATTTACTAGTGTTTGTATCGTCGATCTGGGCCGGGGCACCAGAATGCTGAATTTGAGCTGATTCGAAAGAAAGAACAAGCGAGAAATACAGACTACTGTGTGATATATATTTGTATGACTTATAAATGAAACTATTAGTTTTTTTTTCTTACTATTATTATCTTAAAGATAATATTTTCATTTTCTTTCATTATCACTTCATAATTAACAGTACCCGATTCTACGTTCGTGCTACCATGCTGAGTTAACCGACCGTCAAATATTTAAGGTATCAGCCGCACCTTTTCGGCACCTTCGCCTTTTCTCGTATAGCGCGCTAGGTTTTTATCAAAGTCCCACTAAAGTATACATTTTCTGAAAGCTTATTAAATTCCCGATACGATAAAGCCGCTTGTTTATCAGTTCGCCTTAATCTAATTCTTTTGTAGCCTCTTGTTTCGCAAAAACAGTTTTTCAATTTGAAGTTCCATCTCAAAAACCAATTATCGCCTCTGCACAGTTTACACACCATTAGAAAGAACGAAGATTGGCCTCCAAATATTTGTCGGCGATTTGCGTTTAAGCGCGTTGTCACTTTTTTTATCAATTTACAAAGTTGAAACTGCTGTTTTACGCTTGCTTCTCGTAGTTTTTGCAAGATATCTCAAGAACAAGGTTAAAAAAACAAAACGCTGACACGTTTTTGTTGATCAGACCTTTGGCAAGCTCTGTGCAAAATTTGACATCACTGGGTTAAATAGTTTTGGAGTTGAGACCTGCTGAAGTTGGTCAAAATGCGCCAAGTTTACTTTCGAGAAAAACGCATGAAAAGATTCACGTGCCGGAATTATTTGTTTACTAAGTGATAAGTGTTTTCGCAGAGAGTGTGGTGTCCAACAAAAATATATTGCTGGAACCCATGAGGCAATGCGAGTGAGTTGAAGTTACAAAAAAATAAGATGTATTTCATAAAATTTGTTGACCGATTTGTTTTGCTCACTTTCGCAATCTATACTCAATTTTGTAACTTATAAAGCTCCCTTGATTTGGAATTTCTTTACTTGGCTGTTTTAGTGCGCAGAGTCGATGGAGGCAGCTTTATTTCTTCGCTAGAAATGTCCTCGCTGCACGCCTCGTCAACGCGCGCGAGTTGTTGCCTCGAAGGATCCAGTGGGTCAAATATTCCTACTGGGCCCATTTACTTCTTACCAGACATTTCAATTTTTGAAATCTAAATACTCGTATCCGACGACAAATCCAATGACTATAGCTGTAACTATAAACTGGGACGCCAATCTGTGTCCCGTCGGCGCGATGTAAGCGATCAAATTGCTATTATGTTACGTCATTCGGCCGTCTTTCATTCATGTGTCATCGCCGGAAATATTAACACATTAAAAGATTTCGAGCCGAATATGCTAAAAAAACGTTTACTGTATCGTGTGAACAAAAAAATCACATCAGTTTTTCACATTTTGATAGCTTAAATGCTTGGCAATTCGATTGGCTAAAAAAAATTTTGGTTTTTTGACTGAGTAAAGGTAAGTCTGATACCTTAATTGTATCGTATTTTAATGTATTCATGATCACTGTTACAGCCTGGGCCGCCTGTGATGCGACCTCTTACGATGCGAGCAGCCAAGAAAGAAAACGTGAACAAACGCTCGCGAAAGCCAGTTACTTTAGTTTCAAGAAAGCGACACTGCACAGTTATTAGACAGGAAAGAAAGCCTGCATCTTTGATGAAATTCTGTTGTGAAGTAATTAATAAAAGAACGATTACTACATTAAAGTAGAAAAAGAGCCTGGCCTACTAAGTACTATATCGAAGCACCCGCTGAAAGATGCACAATTAGCATTTTAGAGACATTGAATCCATAGTCAGGCATAGTTACTATGATATTGCACAGTCTGAAACACCGACTTGAGTAAAATAATGTCCAACGTACTTCCCTAGTTTATGATTACAGTTTCAGTTTCAGTTTCGGTTTAAATAATGCCAAATAGTAGACTAATCCAGGCACGGGTGATCAGCGGGCTTCAGGTTACAATAAGTGACCTAAAACGGTCTACAGACTTTGATTCGACGGCCATTGATGATAAGTTATTCCCTACTGGAATTGTTCTTACGAAAAAAGAATACTTATGTGCGTTAACTGATGATTACAATTGCCAATACACTAAAATACGATTGCCAATTACTTCTAGTTTCAGTCTTCAGTCGCAATATATGGGGTTTATTAAAGTTCAGTGTCGTCTAGCCGTTTAAATTCAAGGTGCAGCGAATGTTATTCACAAGTATTGATAATTAGTTTAGCTTCGGTCACGAGTCAAGAAAATGAATAACAAATATCACGCGATGCTGTGACCTCTTACGTATTCATAACCACGTGATTATCAGCCAGTCACGTGAGGATAGTTCTGTCTTAACGAAGATCTCAAAAAAGTATCGTATAATTTGTGTTCAATTCGAACTTTCATCATAAGTTCTCAGTGATAAATATCATGGTGTTAAAGAAAAGCGCTTTTAAAATAATACAGTGAGCATGTGGTCCATAATTCCTTAAAAATCGGTTGAGCTTGGCGCCGTTTGCAAAATCAGAATTATGCTGAGAGCAGCTGCTTCATGAAATTGCTGTATCATCTTGTTGTATACGTAGTTGATCCGATTGCATCAGTTGTATGAAGAGACAAAACTGGTAAGTTGTTGATAGTGTTAGAAACGATCGAGAGCTGCAAATTGTGTTCTTACTGAATAACTTGAAGACAATAATTACACAGTTCTCGTAACTTGCGAGTTTAAATCTAGATCCAAGTCTTCATTCGATCTATGTACGAATTTTGCACATGCACTCCTAAGATGTATATGTTCTAAAAGGGAAGATTTTGAAGGAACATTTTATCGTTAAACGTTTTTATGAAAACATCAAGCTTTCGCAATCCTCTTTTTTCTTTTCTTCTGAACTTGTTCAACAGTACTAGTCCAAAATGCCCTGTGTGACTGCATGTCTAAAAACTTTAGTAACTGAAAAAATTAAGTATTACATCAATCTAGTAGTTAAATATATATGTGCTTACACATGCACAGTATACAAGCATCCAACGAAGCGAATCGAATCTAGCTACAGAATTATACCAAGGGTTTTTTTTGTGCAGTGGCTGGGTGAGTCTAATTGAATAATAAATTAAATAACTATCTTATATATTATATATTAATTGTACTTGCAAGTATACCACAATTGGCCTGTTCCAGTGCCCGGGCACTTTTGATTGTAGTATTAATTTAAAAGTTTTGTTTACTGTTTATTAGTTATACTTATATGTTCTATATTAAGCAGAAGAGGTATGCTTTTTAAATGGTCGAACTATACTGGTAGCTGATAATATAATCAGGAAGAAGGTTAAAGTCCCTATCAAGCTTATTTTTTTAAGTTCCAGATGAAAAATGGAGCCCTTTAATAAGAGTAATTTTTGAAAATAAAACCTTTTCTTGCCATTCCTGTTACGTTTTTTTAGACTTGAAGCATGCAATAACGACGTAGCAGGAGGCATATTATGTAGCACGAGGCATAAAGCAGAGACAATCTTTTTTGTCTCAAAAATTCAATTCTGGCTACAATAGTTACATTGTTATAACTTTAATCAATAAATTGTTCCCTTGAAATTGTGTGAAATAAAATTTTTTAACAGAAATGAAGTTTTTTAAACAAAAACCACATAATTAACTCGCTGCTGCTACGACACAGGTTACCAGTCCCTGGCCTGCTCGGTCAAAATTTGCATTCCAATCTTTTGTTGATTAAAAAGCATACATAGAAGTGGAAATTTTCTTTGGTTATTCGAGTTTTAAGTTCACATATGGCAACAGTTTTAATCCAAAAAGTAAAAATAATTTAAGCTTGATAGGGACTTTAAGAGAAAACTATGTTGATGCTTGTGGGAAAGAGTTCTATCAATTTAGAGTTTCTTTGAAATTAAGGATGGGATAGATTTGAATTGAGTATTAGGAAAAAAACACTGCCAGATTGCCAAAAGAACCCCACATCTTTGAAAGATTATTCTCACGTTTTAGTAAGGCAATAAATACTGTTTTTGTGTTTTGTAATGCAACATGATGGGTTTGACAAAATAGAGAAGTACACAATCATGCAAACTCATGAGTTTATCTTAGTGGTAATGCTATTGAAATTTTAAACTTTTAACTTTAATCACTGTTGGTCAAATTATCTCTTTATGCTATAAGTTTTTTAGCTTTTTGAAAAAAATAACTACTCCATAACTTAAGCCATCCAAGGTTTATGCTGATGCAAAAATATCGTTTTAAGGTTTCAAATGGATGGTGCAAGCTTTACATATTGTTTAGTACCAGAAGACTGGTATTCTGCAAGGAAGAAGCACAAAGGAGACTCAGAATACAAGAAGACTGTTTCTGTCCTTAAGCAGTGTGAAATCATGAGGCGAAACGATAATATTTACAGACCGCTTGACTTCATCATGGCAAACATTAAGAAGGAAAAATCCAGGTTTGGAACTGTTTTTCTTTCATGCGACATGACTGAAGAAGAGATTAGGAAAAATGTTTGTGAAAAGTTTTCGATTCTCAAAAAAAACAGGTAAGTCTAATTTGGTTTCCCACCATATCTGATAATATAAACTGTGGGGAAACTATATAAAGATATTTAGCTTAAATTATTGATAACAGATGTGATTTTGTACTGAATAACACTCTAGCTAGGGGAAAAATAAACATGCTTACTTCATATGAGTGATGGGAGCTCAGTGTATTTTTCAGGGTTGCATGGTCAATTTAGTCCAAGAGTTTCAGGTACCAGAGTTTTAAAAGAAAATGTTTGATGTTTGGTTGCCACTTCCCCCAAATAAAGACTTTATTTTCAAAAAATAAAGTGTGACTTTAAAGCACTTAAAATGCTTTCACGAGACAAAGTGAAATTATAATTTATAATTAAATAAATTTAAATAATTCAGTCATGAAATTTAAACCAATTGAATGATTTTGAAGAAGAACAAATGGTTCGCAAGTTGAATTAATGCTCAGAAAAAAATTAGAAACACTAAGTTGACATGACTTCAATCAAATGTTGATCTTAAATTTAAGTATATAAAGAAAGCCAGAAGAATGAAGCCAAGTTGACATTCAGGGCCTGCATGTGAGCAAACCAAGAACAGAAACCTATCCGTCAATCAAAGTGATGATCAACAAATACAAATGATGACCACTGACCTATTGACTATGTTAGTGGTGGGGGTTTGGGGGAAGGATTGGTGCTGGGAACTGGTTCCCCCCAATAATTTGGTTGGGGGGGGGGGGAGAGATAGGGGCTGGGCCAACAATGATTTTCTGGATATAACAACAGCAGTTTTATACAGGACTGTTAAGATTTTATAATGAACTATAATATTTTCCACTGTGCTCTCCCCCCCCCTAATTTTTAGCTCCCATCACCCATGGACAATACAATAATAATCAAAGTTAGGTTGTTATGTCTACTAGTCAGTTGGTTACAGTAGCTGCCATGTATTTATAGTTTGTTTATAGTCTTCACTTCTCAGTACTCTTGTGTATGTAGTCAGAAAATACAATGTTCTAGCTAGCTATAGGCCAAAACCAAAGGGCACAGCACCCTGTCGCTCTATCCAGTACCCTGTTGTTTTTAGAGCCTCAACCAGATTATCACAAATAGAATTCTGCCATGAATTGTAATTGAAATGCAGAGTTTTGGTGTTTTAACCCAATATTTTGCAAGTTCTTGAAAATTTTGAATGGTCACTCAAAGCAATGTAACTCTGAGACAAAATAATCTTTCACTGCTATCATTGCTTGAAATTCTCATTACTGTTTTGCTTTGTAACAACCCAATTATCGATAAAATTCTGTGGGCCTTCTGATTACTGACCTTATGTGAGAGGACATGCAGGCCTAACCATCAACACATGTTAGAGGAATTTAAGGCAGTATCTTCTCAGTTATTTTAAGATCCTGAGTGAAGGTCCCACAATGGGAGTCCAACCCAGGCCTCTTTCACTGCAGACTGGTGCCTAATTGCCAACTGGTTAATTAACCAGGTGGTGATATTTGGCATCACTTTGACCAAGGTTTCAGTCCTTAATGATATTATTTGCTCACAGGTTAAGGCTATAGTAGTCCTTAACGTCAGCTTGGCTTCATTCTGGCTTTGTCTATAGTTATCTCCAATCTACTGCAATCTTGAAATGAATACTAGTACGTAATTACTATCATTTCGGTTAGCTGTTACCATATATTATATCCCACTATTAAAAATGTCATGACTACCTACAAGTTATGGCTATTATTATCATTGTCAAGATTTGTATCACTCAAGTCAATGTCTTTAACATTGTTATCATCATCATCAGTATCTTGATCGTCATCATCATCACTACGTAGTACCGTTGTTATCATTATAATTAACCATTATTATTGTCGCACTGTATGTCAAACTCGGTTATCAAAATAGACAAATTAAACAAGGGGTTAATTAGTTATTGTCCGTTTGTCTGAACGGCTTTCTTTTCAACCAAAATGCTATTTAATCCTTTCAGGTTTAGTTTTGCTGCAGCTGACATAACTGGGGCGCTAGATTTCCACGAGGGTTCACGCTGGACAGGTGCAATGATTAGAAAGTATGTCCCGGGAGGGTCTGCCCTGTACATAGTCATGGAGGTATGTACCTGGTAGCACAGTCGAAATATAGGGGGAAAAGTATATACAGTAAAAAGCATAACGTAGGAGAGTCAGGAAGGCCGAGCGATTAATGCTCATGACTCCCAACTAAGAGAGTTCGCGACCTCACAGTGACTCTAAGGATTTTTCTCTGGGTACTTTGGTTTTCCTTAGTCAACAGTATCGACACCCAGCTTTACTCTATCTGGCTGTGAAGCCGTGAATGGGCCATATATCGTCAGTAGTTGTGTACGTGTCTGTTTCCCTTGCCTTTCTGTGATAAGTACGCCTTTTAAAGCTTTCGGTCTGACCTTGTTGAGCTGCGTTCTTTGCAATTGAACCAATGACTAATAAACTGTAACTGGTTTAACCTATAATATCAAAAGACTCTGTTAAACCCTGGGGACTCTCTATTGGGCCCCCTGTCTAACAAGCCTCCAGTTAAAGCTTAAAGTATGAAATAATATCCCTCATTTATAAGCTCCTTCCCCACCCTACGAAAGTAGAAGAATTTCAGTAAGCAGACTTGCAGCTGAATTTACCCTTATGCTCTTTTTCTTCTGGAAGATGTAAAGTTGAATAATCCCTCTGGACGGGTTTAATGGAACTTTAGGTTATTGCCAAGGAAATCATTGACTAAGATTGCGTCCAGTTTGGAGCATCTTCACCACATATGTTTTTCATTTCTGTTTAGGACGAGGAAGTAAGTGAGAGCCAGCCTTCATTGGAGAAAATCAGTCTAGAAAGTGTTCCTTCTACAGAAACGCCTCGTAGAGCAATTACAATTGTCCCATCAACTACAACAAACGGGTCTGTTTGCCCAGAGTTCCAAAGAACTGCTACAAACACAAATACAGAACGTGTCGGAAAAGTGACTCTTGTTAGTAATTCCCATTCATTACCATCGAACGCAACTTTGGATCATGTAGGAGCAATGACTATTGTTAGTAAATCCAATTTCTTGCCATCAAACGCAAGTTTGGATGATGTCGGAGAAATGACTGTTGTAAGTGATTCCAATTCATTGCGATCGAACGCAACTTTGGATCATGTTGGAGAAACGTTTTTTGTAGGTAATTCTAATTCATTGCCATCGAAGTCAGCTAACACTGACTCTTTAGCCACGTCATCTGAAAGGCAGTCAACGGGAAAGTCAACGTTTAGCTCTTCGAAAGGCAAGTTTCCAACTAAAGTAGAATGCTCCCATCTGGACCAACATAGAGATGCCCAATACAGCAGTTCGTCAATTCCTATTGAAGTTGAACAAAGTACTTTAACAGTATCAGTTTCGCAAGTACCAGATCGAACTGTATTAAAAAGAAAACATTACGAAGACACTTTTGAGATGCCAGCTAATCTTGTCTGCAGTAGAGCTCGTTTGCAAACGAAAGTTAACAAAACAGGAGGCGTTCATTACATGCAACATGGAAAAAAGTTTGATGTTGTACAGCAAGCAAAAGATTCGCTGAGAGACCCTCCTCAAAAAGCACAAAGATCTAGCATCGTGATGCAAACAAGCAGACCATCTACTTCAGCTGTTTCTGCTATTATCAAAAATGAGAATGGCGTTTCTTCATGCTCCTACGCAGATCACATAAAGAAGGCAGAACTTTTGAAGACGAATCAGAATAAGACTGTCATCGTTTCACCTAATGACGAGAAGTTTCGTGCTGCAGATCTAGCACTAAACAAGTTGCAGTTGCAATCAAGGTCAACAGGGGACGCTTACAGAACAACAAGTGATGGCAGTGATCTTTTTAATGTCAGCACGAACTACACGGCGTCATCATGTCTTGAGAGGCCGCATTCCACAAGGAACCACGGACTGACGACAAAACCAGCAACTGCAACAAGAGAAAAAACTGAAACTGCAAGCTGTGCTAGTCTGCTGAGCGAGACATCTGAACCGGATACTGAGGCTTATTCACAAACAACGATCGGTTTCTCCAAGAAGAAGGGTGATCGGAATTTCTTGGCAAAAAACTCTGTAAGTCAATATGTTAAAATAGCGTATTTTAACGATACTGGACCGTTTCTCTCTTACTCAGTTTTTTGATCTTTGTGTCAGTAAGGTAAGGGAGGGTTAGATGATTACATTTTTCCTAAGGGAGGTGTAGAGCTTTAAACCTAAGGCGGGGGAAGAGTAGGTGAGCATTTTAATCGTAAGAAAGGGGTAGGTGAGTGTTTTAATCAAGAGGAAGAAGCAAATGAGTACACCAGCTTTGTGGGAAATGTAGATGAATCTTTAAGCCTTATGGGAAGGGTAGGTGAGTATTTTAATTCTAAGGGAGGGGTGTTCGAAAACTTTCCCAGAGGTCGAGGTGTTTTGCTACAATAACTATTTTGTGAAGGTTAGAAATCTTAGTTGATCTTTAAAGGCCATAGTTTGGTGTCTTTTACAGGAAAAATGCACTGAACGAGCTCTTGATGAGCTGTTAAAAGACGTCGAAGAAAGTCAAGGAAGCCTTTCGAACGGTGAGTGTTTTGCACGTATAAGTAGAACAGCTGCTGTTATGAGTTACAATAAGTTATTGTAGTCAATTTGAGTACCCCTTGTTTTGTTTGGCTTAGAAGACAGATGAAGCGGTGGCCAGAGAAGCCATTGTATGATTTACTCGCACTAATTTGGTCGTTGGGTGGTGGGTAGATGATGACTGGGTGATTGCTGTCTGAAAAAGGAGAACAGAGGCAGCTCAGAGGCAGCCTTCGAAGCTTAAGTTTCTAAATAAGAACAGGAATATTCATTAGCAGAAATAGAAAGTTTTATTTTACCGTTATATTGTTCGTCACTCGTAGTCTAGTATAACCATGACGGCAAATATAAAGGTGGCTTAGGAAACAGGGCGATGTGTCCGTGAGTGGCATAAGGCCAATATACGGGCGCGGAAGCCCCTCCCACAGGTTTGGCAATAGTGGGTGGGGGCTATGCTGGTTACATTTTCAGCTCGTGCCTTCCGCCTCCAGCGTTTCTTCTTGGTGATATCAATTCTTTGGGCTTTCCCATGTTGCGTAATTAATGGCAGCTGCGCTTCCCATGTAGCGACATTTATGTTGAAGTCTTATAGGTTGACTTTGAGGGAGTCTTTGTAGCGCTTCCGCTGGCCACCTACTGTCCGAACGCGGCCATCGGAGCGAGAAATTATCATTAAGGACAGGAATATTCTTTTACACTAGCAGAAATGGAAAGTTTTACTTTGCCGTTTTTATCAAAGAACACACATTTGCGTTAAAGTTATCACATCAGTCTTAAGCGTCTGAACGTCGTTTTCCAATTTCTTCTGATCAATGAAGACGTAGCTTTGGATTTTCATTAAAGGGAGCAGTAACAGAGCATGGGTCTGAAGAGAGGGGTTAAAGAGTGCAAAGTTGGTACCCATTAAACCAGCACTTAGCTTATGGAGTTTAATTGACGGTTAGACAACAGCACTTTCTTTACCTATATAACTTAATCTTCTGTTAAGACTGGATTGTCGGCGGTGCAATGGCTGAGTGGTTAGCGTGTTCTACCCGTAATTCGAGTCCCAATCAGACCACTGTGTTGTGTCCTTGAGCAAGACGCTTTACCTGACTTTGTTCCAGTCGACTCAGCTGTATGAATGAGTACCAGTTCGGCTGATGGTTTACCTGCGATAGATTAGTTTCTTGCCTAGGGGGAGTCAAAGACTTTAACCGGCTCGAGTCTTCTTAGGCTCGAGAAAGGATTTTGTTCAAAATGGATTGATGTTCGACTCATGCTAGACTATTGATTATTTCGCCTATTCAGGTAGCTATGGAATTGTCGATGAAATTATACCTTCGGAAGGCTCGTGTGAGGTAAGGGCGATTTGATTTATTTGCTTTGCAAGAACAATGCGACACACTACATTATAACACAATACAACAGGTAAGCAAAACACGATAACAAAAGTGGCCGGGCGCCCGCAATAGCCGAGAGGCCAGTTACTGTGGACTCAATATCTGGGGACCTTTCGGCAAGAAAAGTGTGCTCTACCCGTAAGCACCAAATGCTTTTCTTTTATCAGTTGTCAAGCAAATTAATAAAATGTTTGTTTATCGTCCAGCTTCGTACATATTAATTTTCATATTTAGAAAGCTTTAAGTTTGTGTTTACCGCTTGTTAAATGTGTCTTGGAATTTAAATTTAATCACTGGGCGAAGCTTTTTTTATCAATTGTCCAAACATCCCTCTTGTATTTACAAAAAAAGTACAGACACAGGAAATGTGTATTATTGCTTTTACAATAAAACAACAAACAAATATGAAAAATCAAAGAGACGCGTGCTTTTTTCTCAAAACCTAATCTTCTCACATGCACATCAAAATGGGTGTCTATGTATTCTTTTACAGACATGGCTCTCGACTAATCAGTGCGCGAGATTCATTATCATATCATTTGATATCGCATTGAACGCGGTGTGTTGCTGTACCAAATGCGTAAAACAGCTGAGAATTCGATTAATTCGATTTTTAACACCTCAAATTTCCTCATCAGGGTGGGAAAGAGTTTGTACTCATTTTAAAAGAGGTTTTACCAACGTGTTTTAAGGAGGACAAGATGGTGACTCGGTTTGGCTCCGATCCTGAAGTAGTGGCGGTGATCTGGAAGGGTGAAAAACTACTGAAGGGAGTAACCAAAGAAGGTATGTTATTAATCTATTCAATGTACTTACTCTTTAGACGAAACTGATGATGATGATGATAATGATAATGGTGATGATGGTTATGATGATGATGATAACGATGTCGATAATGATGATGATTATGTTGATGATAATAGTGATGATGATGACGATAATCGTAATGGTGATGATAACGATGTCGATAATGATGATGATGTTGATGATGGTGACGGTAATGGTAATGGTGATGATAACGATGTCGATAATGATGATGATAATGTTGATGACAATAGTGATGATGATGACGATAATAGTAATGGTGATGATAACGATGTCGATAATGATGATGATGTTGATGATGGTGACGGTAATGGTAATGGTGATGATAGCGATGTCGATAATGATGATGATGATGTTGATGATGATAGTGATGATGATGACGATAATAGTAATGGTGATGATAACGATGTCGATAATGATGATGATGTTGATGACGATAATGGTAATGGTGATGATAACGAAGTCGATAATGATGATGATGTTGATGATGATGTTGATGATGGTGACGGTAATGGTAATGGTGATGATAACGATGTCGATAATGATGATGATGATGTTGATGATGATAGTGATGATGATGGTGACGGTAATGGTA
>JAOBAT010075311.1:0-44222 GCA_026413305.1 Hydrozoanthus tunicans | reverse complement strand
AGTTCTTGGTTGAACGTAGACGAACAAATACGACGAGCCGAAGGATGGAACTAAACTAACAATCTAAAAACTTGGTTCTTAAGCAAAATAAAATGTCACGTGATAGCAGAAAAACAAAAGAAAGCGCGGGAAACGAAAAAAATTTAAATTACAATACATTACTTAGGCGGCGGCGCCGTTACAAGTTGTATGGTAAATTATCCAAACTAGAGCACAAAATTTCATAGAACGAGTTAAAGAGGATATTACTTTTTCTCTTCTGGCAGTAGGTCGCTTTCTTTGATTATTTTTCGTTTTCAAATTACCAAACCACTTTATAATTGGTATGTAATGGGAAGTTGAACATTCAGGGTTCTCAAAATGACCTGGAGGAAAAGGTTGAAGCTTAAATGTAAGCGGCTGGATTCCAAATGAGCAAGACTAACTGTAAGCCCTTTATACTAGTAAGGATTCCTGAGACAGGCAGCACCTTGTAAACCTTAGATTGCTTTGTCCTCAAAGTCACTGAATGCAACAAACAGTGCTATAAGTTGTGTTTGATTTAATAAACTAGAACGGAATTCTTCACAGAACCATGATGATTTTTTTGTTTAATATATGGAAGTTAAGACTATTTGGGTAACGATTAATTTTCTTCTGTGCTAAGTGGTTTTGCAACTTTTAGAGGCGTCTAAATGACTGAAAGAGGCGGCTCATTTGGCCGCCCGGAGTAAAAGGGATCAGGGGGACGACAATACTTTGTTACCTTGACCAACACCTTACCTTGTGCCATCTCCCATCATTAAACTGGTTAGGAGTTTCAATTCTTGAAGCTCCTCCACCATTGTCAAACGAAAACACCAACTTTCCTCCAGACATAAACAATGCGACGAAATCGGCATTGCCACCGTACAATATCAATCCGCTATCTGAAGCAGTCTTTACATCAATCGTAATGTTTGTCCTAGGAAATGTATGCGAAGATTTAAAATAAGCTTCGTTTTACCAAACAATTTTAGGCTTTCCAAAAATATGAACAGGATATATACATAGTCTACTTCATAGAAAGTGCGGCGTACGGGATTTTATTTACGAGATGTTTCTGCTAAATCCCGAACGAGCGAGGTACAAGCGAGGGATTTGTACAACAACAAGTGAATAAATCTCGTACAAAGCACTTTCTATGTTGTAAACTGTTTGTTATATGCATCACAAGAATTTTAATTGAGGAACAAACGGACTTGCGTTGGACTGCAAGTGTCTAGTCTAGTTGGCAATCAACAAATGCGAACACGAAATGTACTTTTGATTCAAATGATATGTCAAGGAAACTTCCAGGTAATTCGATTATTGTTTAACTACAAAACTCTGTATCAGAATATTACTTACTTTAGGCCATTGATTGTTTTCAGTTTTTTTGAACTGACAGAAAACTCGGCAAAGGAAGACTGTAAGCCAAATGCCCACACGTTGGTATCTCGGGGTGCTTCTTCACGCATACTACATTTGGGGGCAACTGTTAATGGTTGCGAGGTTGTAGAGGGTAGGGTTGTGGAGGGCGGAGGGGGTAGAGTCGTAGGGAGTGAGGTTGTTTTTTTCATAGTTGTTTTTTCCATGGTTGTTGGTGGCATAGACACTTGATCAGTGGTACTTGCAACAGTTTTGGGCGCAGCTGTTGATTCCAGTGTTGGTCTGGTTGGCATCGTTGGTACAACAGACGGAATCACTTCAGTTTTTTTGAAGTAGTTTATTATTTCTGGCCTCACATACTGGTCGCTCTCCCCAAACTCTACGTTGTTATGACCCAAATTGTCTGCGAAGTTCAAAATCCTACCAACAAAAGAAATAACGAGGTTAAGTTTGAAAAAATGTAAACAAGGTTAAAATGTTTTACAAAATTAACATTTATCTTTTACAGATTGGAAAACTCTTGCACCTCTATAAAAGTGGCTTGCTCCCTAATAGTCTTAATAATATGTTTTAAATGATCTTCCAAGTGCAAAACTATAACACAAGAACATTTTAAATCACTTTTTATATCACCTCAAGTGGAAGAAATATCAAACAATTTTATTTTCTATACCAAGGCCCAAAATTTTTTAGTATCCTAAATTCTGACATTCAAAATTCAATCAGTATTGCTTTATTTAACTCAAGTCTGAAAAAAAATCATCTTTCTAGTTATAGTAGTTGTTTAAATCTATATTTTCTACTGTGTACTATAAACTTGTAATTTCATTAACAGTAAAGTTAACACTAGCTTCTTGTGCCTTTTTTTTAAATAATCAATCCCTATATCGTTATCATTAATAATAATACTAATGTCATTATTATCATTTGTACTACTACTACTAAAAGTAGATTTGCTATGAGAGGTCCTCACCTGTCCCGAAATATCAGGTCACGAATGCTCCCATCAACCAACGTCGCCGCCTCGGCAACCCTTTCAACATTCCGGGGATAATTATAACGCGTATCTTTATAAGTTCGAGGAAGACCCCCAACAAACATGAAGTCTTGTGTTTGTATCTTCTGGTATATTGAAAACCGCCCCTTATGCTCTTCTCTATCAACATACATGGTGAACCTAAAAAAAATATTTTCAAATGAGGTGACTTCACTTTTCATCTTCAAGATTACGATTGTTTCTTCCTAAAGAAATGGCGAATCATTTACGAGCGTATCGGTTGATAAACTTGAAGCACTATAGCTGACATTGTTGAAAACAAAAAAAGATTAAAGAATGTCAAATTCATATAATTTCAGCCGGTTTTCTCAGGCTGCCGCTTCAAAACTATCATTCAGTTCACTGGTTTTCCACCAGTTGAAAATATCCATAAAGACGAACTGCTGTTAGTATATGTTTGTTTGAATAACAAAAATGCTTAAGTTTCTTTGTAAATAGGTCTTTGTTTAAATAAATAGTGCCTGAACTAGGGGTTTGCTAGCAGGCTGCGAGCAGCTTCAATATTCGTCTTATAGTTATGATTAGATTTTATGTTTTTTCCGTTCACGCTGAACATGAAAAGCTCACGGTTTACTTTTACTCAAAGAAACATTTGAAATTGCTATCACATGAGCATGAGTTTAGCAATTTCTTTCCTTTGACTCTAGCAAATGGAGAATAATGAAATGCCGCAAAGACGAAAATAGACAGCGACTTGTACATTTAACCACAATTCTTAGCATGTAAAAAAACTTAAACTGTCATGAAAATGCCTAGAGAGGTTCTGAAAACTCCAAATTTCGCGTACGAAGCGTTGTTACTGCAAGGAAGAGTTTCACCAATTGTTGCCTTCTCTGAGCCTCTGCAAGGCATTGTGGTACATTGCACAGTCGCCATCTTTTTTGGTGTGGTTAATTCGAGGCAATGCTTAACTCTCCTCGCTAGACCATTTACTTTTTATGCTTAGCATAACAATTCCTTCCATCTTCAGTAATTTGCTGCTTTGATCGACTACTTTCTTAGTCCCAAATGGCTAACTTTGCTGAGTTTTTTTTTATACCCTATTAATACAAAGTACATACGAGGTGAAAACCTTTATTACTTCAGTAGATAGACTTCGCTAAATGAGGAATAGGGGGTGAAAAAGTATTTTACGGCGCTCGAGATATTTAAAACATTCAAAGTTTTCAACTGATGACATCACCAGTGATGCTGAAAAACTTGCAATTAAAAAAAAAATGCTGCAAGCCCATCAACTTTCGATGAATTTAAGCCAAACTTGGGCTGCTGATGTTTCTCGAACTAGATAGATCACCAGTCAAAGATAGATCACTGGATAGATAGATTACCAGATGGATAGATAGATCACCAGATAGATAGATTAACAGATAGACAGATTACCAGATGGATAGATCACCAGATGAATAGACGACCAGTCAAAGATAGATCACCAGAACGATAGATCAGCAGATAAATAGATCACCAGATGGATAGATAAGATAAGAGAAGAGAACGTTATTTATACACGGTTGTTACATCAAAATTTTGAAAATTTACAAACTTTGTTTTTCGTGTAAGCGATGGCTATTTGATAATATTAATACAGAATTATATGTCTAAAAAGTATTTACAATTAATAGCAGTACGTTTCGAATTTTACAATTTTTAACTATTAAAATATCAAAAATTATTTACAGCTATGTCTCTATTCGTGTTGATCGCAGATGTTTCTTAAGCTGTTTCTTAAAAGTCTAAAGGGACTGCACCTCCTTTAGATTTGCAGGGAGGGAGTTCCAGATTTACCTCCTGAAAATGCAAAACTTTTCCCATAGTAACCAGTTTTGCAATTTGGAAGCTGAAAATCATCAGATAGATAAGATCACCAGATGGATAGACCACCAGTTGGAAAGATCACCAGATGGATAGATCACCAGTTGAAAAGATCACCAGATGGATAGATCACCAGTTGAAAAGATCACCAGATGGATGGATCACCAGTTGGGAAGATCACCAGATGGATAGATCATCAGTTGAAAAGATCACCAGATGGATAGATCACCAGTTGAAAAGATCACCAGATGGATGGATCACCAGTTGGAAAGATCACCAGATGGATTGATCACCAGTTGAAAAGATCACCAGATGGATAGATCACCAGTTGGAAAGATCACCAGATGGATAGATCACCAGTCAATGACAGATCATCAGTCAAAGATAGATCACCGGATAGATAGACCACCAGATGGATAGATCACCGGTCCAAGTTTTATATTCAATTCTTCCAAAGTTATGGGTTGGGAGCAGATTTAAAAAAATGCAAATTTGTCAGAACCGCCAGTGATATCATCTATTAAAAACAATGATTATTAATACCTCGAAAGACATACAAGAATATTTTCATCCAAATTCCTCATTTATTAACTAAAGTAATAAAGTTTTCCACTTCATATGAACTTTTTAATATGGACATCTCATAACTGAAAGTAAACGTTTGAGTTGCAACTAGTTCCTGACTTAAATAAAATTCATTGTACTTACTTATCCCTAATCTTTGTGAATCTGAAACTATGCCATTTTCCATCGTTGAACTGGTCGCTGGTTGTCTCCAACATTTTTATTTTAGGATCACCGCTATCAAGAGCAACTTTCACTTTTCCTGCCATCAAATACACTGTGAAAAAGTCCTGCTGTAAACGAAAACGAAAAACCATTCAGTCAGCCACAAAATCAGTGAAATCTTTGAGTTTCAAAAATAAATAAATCTAGTGGGCTACCCCCCTAACTTGCAGTCGTGAACTGAATAGCGACGAGACTCAACTAGGTCGGGCCGAAAGCATGTAAAGGCGAACTCATTACGAATAGACAAGCAAGACAAATACACATATTTTGTCCCACATACAGTCTTAAACAGAAGTTTGTGTTGCAGCAGCCCATACTTTTTTAGGTACTCCATAAACAAGCTTGCTGTTCCGTTCCCCAGCACAAACTACTTAAAGAAAAGCTTTAATTATAACGGGGCAGTTTTGTGAAACAGTTTGCCAACTAGCCTTTGAAAAGCAGAATCCGAAAGCTCTTTGAAATCGGGCTGCGAGGAATTATTTCTCACTACTAATTAATATACATGGCGTCCATGGAAAGCAGGCACATATAGTCGTATATACATACATACATTCTTTTTCAACACCTTAAACTTGTTTTCAGAGTCCTGATGTTTTTACCGTGTACTATTTAAATAAAGTTACAAGGAACCCAGAATTCGATCCCGGGTCCACAGAGATGGTGCTGGCACGAGCGCTGACCACTCGACCATCCTGACTCCCCATAACAGACTGTTACCAAGCTTTATGTACCACAAAGAACAATACTTCAAAAAACTATTGACTATCTTAAAGACAGTGCCCCACACACTGGTCTTGGTTTTTCTTCATATTAGCATAAATGTTTTAACTTCGTCAGAAAAAATCAATTTTGAAGTTATAGTTTTATTACTTTTAGACAAAAGAAACCATTTCGTCGAGTACTTCATAATATTTGTCAGGGCTTATTGCAAGACTTTGCTAGGCTAGCTCTGACTTGTCGATTGCAGCAAACCCCGTCCTTTCGGTTTTGGTTTTCCAGTTAAATACCTTAATAGGCTCATTTTCGTTTGTAATCAGATTTGAATTATAATTTCTTATGTTGTCACTGGCTGACATGTTTTCTATGATAAAAATAAACAAGGTTATTTGCAAGCAATAAATATTGCAGCTGATTCAGTTTTGTGTGACACTTTCAAAAGCGTAAAACCTGTACTCTTATACAGAACATGGCTTTTGCGCTCTCGACCAATCAGCGCACGAGATTCACTGGGGTTATCTTATAAATCAAGTTTGGTATTCTGCTCAACTTTGATTGTTACACATTCGAAAATTTCTAATAAACAAAAATTTAGATAAAAGTCTGAGCGCTAATTTGAATAAATACGGTATTAAAGCTGGCAAAAATTGAATTTCTAGGTAAGTTTCTTGGCAAGTACAAGACGAAAGGTTTTAAAAGGTGCTAAGGCTTTGCTGCCGTTTCTGTAGGTCTCTTGACGTGTTGCTGTTGCTGAGCCCTGAAAAGGCGTTGCTGCCACCTAACGCACCATGCATACTGTAAACAATCTTTACAAGCCCCGGAAACGACAAGCCTGCAAGCCGAAACTATATTTTGTCCTTCAACCAACATTACTCCACCAACGCTAAATAAATACACTGGACAATATACTTACAATACTCGCTGAGCCTTGGTGAAGAAGAAGGCCAGTTGACTGTTTAGTTCGGAATGAAAAATATGCACTTGCACTCTTCGCCCTCCAATCGAAGCTCTGCATCTTAACGAAACCGTGCTTCCCAGTAAATGTAACCTTGCGTTTAGGTTGCTACAAAATTACGAAAATCAAAACTATGAACGTCGTTTCGAACAAATATGGAGTTTACACAAAAAGCATTCTTACCATACTGGTTTTATGACACTATGGTCCACAGCCCATGTGCTAGAACTGGCTTCAAGAGTCGGCACGTAAAAAAAAGACAAATCTACGATGAAGCAATTAAAAATTGCGATATTGCATGCCCTGTTGCCATATAAACAAGCTCAGCTATAATGAACTTGCCAGTTGCAACGTAAGTTTAAGTCTGGCTATATTTACAAGCACTTCCAAGATCACAAAAGCGCTCCTCCTTAAGCAGACTCTTTCTTGGTAGTTAATGAGCATCGTACAAAAAACTTTACAGTACATCTGCTAACATGACAGCTAGTGGCTTAGGGTCTCAAAAAGTGAAGAGAAGGTGTTGCCATTGCTCTAACATCTGCAGTGATTAGAGACCTTTGCAACTTCTCGGATAAGAACGTTAAACCGTAGGCCCGGACCTTCAATGAGCAGGGTATTAAAATAACTGAGGAGGTGCTGCCTTTGCTCTAAAATCTGCAAACGGTCAGACCATCGCGTCTTCTTGGATGAGGAAGTTAAACCGTAGTCCAAACCTCCAATGAGCCGGGTTTTCAAATAACTGAGAAGAAGGTGCTGCCTTTGCTCTAACATCTTCAAACGGTTATCATAACTATAATACACGATCCAAGTGAAATATCCGCAAATCATCCGCACACAGAAGATTGGGGCACTGGATAACAATTAATTTTGCAACGGACGCTTGGAATGCCTTACCCCTTTCCTTAAAAGATGTGCCCACCTTAAGCCAATTTAAGCGTGGTATCAAGAAAGCGCTATTTTAATTAATTAGTTATCGTTTTTTGCATGTTAATTTTTAAATTAATGTAGTTTTATCTTCATATTTTTTCTCGATTGTATTTATATTTATATTTTTACGTAATTATATTTATATGTAGTTACCTTTAGAGGACCCCTCTGTAAACCACTTTTTTGTGATGTTGGCATCCTCAATAAAGATTAACTATTATTGTTATTAACTTCGCGTCTTCTCGGATAACGACGTTAAACCGTAGGCCCGGACCTTCAATGAGCAGGGTTTTAAAATTACTGGGAAGGTGCTGCCATTACTTTCTAGACCCCGGGTGGCCGATCTCAAAGGGGACCTCAAGTCTAATTTCTTGTTCCCCCGTGACTTTTCAAATCGAAAATTTCTTAAAACTAAAATAAACTTTATAGTGTGTTCTTAAAATATTTTCAGAACGTTAACCAGAAATTTATTGATTTTAATTGTTTGGAAATCAGAAACTTTTCTTGAGGAAAGAAAGTACTCTGCGGTGCAGACACCAGCGCAACTGATGTCTAAAGTTTGTTCTCAATAAAACGGTACGTTGTGGGTTATCATTTTCGATCGATCCCGAAGTTTCTTACCAGCTATATGAATGACTAGATCCAAATTCGAATGGCGATTTTAGCAGATATATTTCCTTCTGATCGCTTGCAGACTTTGAGTTGCGCCGATAACGTCGAATTGTCTCCGTCCCTTTTCAACCAAGTAATCAAATATACGGCTTTTCAATGTCACGCTAGTCTAAGTCACAACAAGTCCACGAACCATACATCAATCTAATCTGCGACAAACGCTCACATCAAATTTTCAAATACAAAATGCCTAGAACCAAACTTTTTGGCAAAAAGCCAAGAAAACGATTAACCATGAACGGTGACTTTTTGTTTACTTTACCGCATACCAAGTTTAGGCCAATCCCAAAGCACGTAAGAAACAGACCAATCATATACGTTTTACCGTATCCGTGCGAAAAAGAACAACAGTTTGGTATCCGTTGTGCAGACTGTCTATACCGAAGGCTAAGTCTGGCTGCAACGCTGGCTAGAAAAAAGAATGCATTCAACAGGTTTAATAACTTATACGTTTATCATATTATTATAGCTACCTTTTCAGGACACGTGGAATAGTAGCCCGATGGCCCAGAAATGAACCTTTCATTAACAGCGTTAGCAGGTTGAATCCCATAACCTTTGACGTACTCTTCAGAACTTTGTCTTCTGGTAACAAACATCACTTCACTCATGCAGCCAATAAGACCAACAGATGTGCTGAAAAAGGAAAATTGTTTGCATCATTTCCCTTTCAGGGACCACACTAGATTGGGCACCACCAAAAACTTAAAAACGAGCACACAAAGGGTAATAACTGGTCGCTTGAAGACACAACTTTGATTTCAAGTGGCAAATATAGTCTTATAAACAAGCGGGACCAGTAGTTTGACAATTTTAATCGAAAGCAAAATAAAAAAAACTTGTTTTGGATTTTTGCTACTGATTTCCACAGCCAAGTCGACTGAAACTGTCTTGCTCATTAACACATCACAGTGGTCTGGGCGGCACTGGTACTCATGACCCTGGGATTTGGACCATCCGCTTGATCACTGAGTTATCGTTCTTCCTTTTGAGCGAGAATCTGCCAGTCATCCACCAAAAACAAGTGCTATGGTTATGTAACTAAAAATGAAATTTGTTTTTTGACCCGAGTCCTCGGCACGATGATTGAAATCTTCGAAAAAATAGGTTATCTTAGGTTACATTCTTAGTCTAGAGTATATCTTACTCAAATCGTTTCTAGTTTGCCAACCCGTGCTTAAGTTGCTCAAGTTAAATGTGCACATTGAAGTGCAACTAGTCGCATGTTGAAGGTTATGCCTTCTGTAAACTCCTTTATAAATTAAGATATTTGCGAAGAATTTAAATTCAAGTGTTTTATCGCCCTCAGACGATTATCATTTTCGCCCAAAAAATTCCGCCATATTGTCAATGACCGAGTGCGATTGTGAGAGGGTTCGAAGGCGAGGCCGATCCCGGCTGAAATTTCATAAACTTGTTTCAATGCAAAAAAACCTGAACTTTAAAGCAACATGTATCCTTTAATCGGGACGTTAACAATATCTGGGGTAGCAAGCGCTTAAAAGAACTCATACGTATTTTCTAATTTTTCAGAAAAAGTAAGTTATTTATAGTTTAGTTATCATTATAACTAGCCAAACGGTAAGCAATTTATTCATACTGTAATTAGAGTTAAGAATATTTCATAAATTCGTAAATCATTTTCATTATAATCATCATAAATAACTTATTAGTTGTAGAAGATGCACAGTCAAGTTTGACAAACAACTTCGATCCCTTTCTTAGACAAAAACAACACTTTTAGTTAGAAAACAATTATACACATTAGTGTGATGAATCCAAAAAGTATTACTGACTTTTGTTAGTGTTTGCATTCTTCAAAAACTGTATCATTTCTCAGCTTTTTTCAAAGATGTTGCCACCCTAGGAGAGGGAGACTGGTAAGGAATCACCATTATTTTAACAAACTACTGTGCTGTTTTGATCTAACCAGAGATTGCATCTCCAAACAAATCGAGATAAAAACATCTTTCTCCAGTCCGCCGTCAGAGGCAACATCTCGGCGAAGTTCAAAGGAGGGTGTCACGTGACTACTACGACCTTCCCACTTTCCCCCCGAAAAAAACAGGTTTAAACTAAAAATCGAATACCCTAAATCTTCGAGATCAATCCCAACTTACAACGTTGCATTTCAAAAATAGTTGAAGAGGAATGATGCCACCTTCGATTCCCTTCGTGGTAGCGACATTAAAGAACAAGGGATATACTTACACGTTTGGGGGTGGTGCCTTTAGGAGGGGTACTCCCCCTATATAGCCTTCCTTCCTAGGTTTGAATAGCCAACCAACATCGTGAGTTTCCAATACTTTCATCTGGGCGCCATCCGAATCATACACACGGAATCGCTGATCCGCTATCGATACGCTTACTTTGTACATGTTGCCGTCATTATAAGCTTTGGTTGTAGAAACTGATGTCTCTCCCCTGTCAGACTTGGCACTGAACACAATTTTCCCATCTTTCAACTCTAAAGCCTTATTTTGGAGAAGACGTTCAAGCATTAAAAATGGAATCTAAAGAAAATCTTCCAAACAATAAATAGCGATGTCTGTACAAAATGATATTTTGTCGAATAATTTCTAGTATAAAATATGTAGCCATGATAAATATACAGAGTTGATCAAAACGACTCAGGAGAAGGTACTGCTTGATCTTTGCGTCTTCCCGGATGACGACGCTATACCGGATACCCTTATCCTTGAATAGGTTACAAATCATTTTGTATTTATACTTAATTAACAACTTTCCCAAAATTCTTAAAAAATATGTGCTAAGTTGAAAGAATTTATCAACAAAACTGAGACGAATTTTTGGTACTCAACGTTGTGGATATTAGAAGAAAAAATTGGCATGTATATGGCTACTACTTATATTATTTTAGAAACTATGTTTTCATTATGGCGCTTTTGTGTTGCATAAGTGGTTGCTCATTGATCATTTGCTGTATTTACCACCCGAACTGTGGAGTAATAATCGCTCGCTAATGGGGAATTGAAAGAGATTTCACTCATTTTCATCACAAGTTTTTAGAACTTGACGTAAGTTAGTCTGGAGCAACATTGCGTAATCAACCAGCTTCCGTTCAAAAATTGTTAGCTGTGTAAAATAATCAACTTGCTTACTAAAACAACCTGTAGTGGCATAAGCTCCATACTTTTTATTAGTAAAAAACGGATTTAAGAAATGAAACTGCATTAATTTTGAGCAGATAAAATTAAAAGACATAATTGTAAACATGTATAAAGATCAAGTAACAAATACAATATCTAGCAAGTCGAGAATCCCAAAGAACGTATAACCCCTCTTCGATTTTTCAGATCGTAATATATTAACTCTTTATCAATGTATGTGAAACAATCTTTAGAACAAACAAAAAATATGTGAGGTCTCTATCCCTTTTCATTTAATGTCCTTTCACCCTTTGTAAGAAATGTACTATTAAAGGAAGGCTAACTCATTACACTACTTCGAAAACAATATAACATCAATTTATTATCTATCTAGGGTTTTAAGAACGAAAGAATTATCTTTTTAAATTGGGTTAAAGGAATGAAAAGTTTTTTCATTGTCACCAGTAGGGCATGAGTTTTTTTGTTGCGCCGTTACACATGCCATAATTTCCCGCCGAAAAAAAGGACGAACCTGTTAACACGATATGTCACCAACATCACCTGATTTGCACACTTTCTCCTTTATTTAGAATAAATATCCATTTGTTTTTTTTCTTCCTTTTGTAAAATACTTGCTTTTGCTAATAAATGTAAATAGAAAACTCAAAGGGCGTGATAAAAAGATAAATAAAAACAAACAAACGAAAAAAACACGATACGTCACACAAAACAATCAAGAAACTTTTACCTGGAACAATCCGTTCCTCCCATGATCAAACACAACTAACAAACCATTTTTGGCATATGTTTGCAACTTGAAGGAATAAAAATATACTCTTTTAAGTTTCTTGGAGGCAACAGATCCATCTCCGTAAAACATGAATGCGTTTTTGTCACTTTTTTTTTTGGATGGTCCAATGGTCGCACCAGGGTTGTTTATGGTCTGCCAAAAATGAAAAATACAAACATTTAACTACGGAAGCACCACCAGGGTTCCAGATTAAACGCAGACTTAAGGTTCGTACAGGGAGATTTTAGGGACTTTTCAAGGACCAGCTTACCGGTAAAATAAATGCGTACCACACACTTTCCTTTATCTTAACTATTTTGTATTCCTTATCTATCAAAAGTTTTGTTCAGTAACTGAGCTTACTACGGTTGTGGTCCCTCCTAAATTTTTTACAATTTGGTTGAGAATTCATTAGAGCCGAAACCTACTGCAGAATTGCACACATTTTAGGAAACCTATTGACGAGCAGTAAGGAAAAAAGAAACTCGGGTACTTTTAAGAGACTTTTTTTCAAGGATAAATGAAATTCAGGAACTTTTTAACAAGGACTTTTCAAGGACTCCTCCTGGAATTCAAAGACTTTACAAGAATAATTGAAATTCAAGTACTTTTTAAGGACTCCTCAAGCATAAATGAAGTTCATTGATCAATTCCTATTTTTTCATAACTCGTAAACCAGCTAGAGCTGAAAGGGTCGCGATTTGTTATGTCAGTAAACCATGTTAACAATCTTACCGATTCATGGTTTTCAAGGACCTTATTTCAAAAGATTTTTTAGATCTGGACTTTTTTTTCTCAACGATTTTCCATTGTTTTCAAAGATTGTCGTATAAGAGCAGAGAGCAAACCATGAAAAATAACGTTTCGGTAAATTCTCCAAGCTTGTTTTCATGTAACAGCTTTAAGCTATAAGAGAGTTTTCCTTTCCAATTTATCTTATACTATTTAGCATTTGCTACAAAGGAGAAGATTATTGACTTAGACTGAAAGGGTTGTTTGATTAACTCCCATACTTTTGATAACAAATGTATTTTTTTGTTTGTGGGTTTCAAAGGGTCATAAGTCTAAAGATGAAAGTTCGCCCACGCTTCATTCACAAACAATTCATCTATCACTATACTCGCTGTGCTGGTTAAGAAGGAACAGAAAGAAAATTCGTACCGATGCATTCCAAAGGCCAACTGGGTAGCCGTCCACAATCAGATTTGTGATGCTTCCGTCGAAAGAACGAGTGGATTGTGCAAGAGGAAATTCGACTTGAAACGGAAGACGTCCAAAGTATAATTTACTATCACTTGGAACTACAGTATAACCCGGACCGGCCAATTTTCTTGAGGACGGACCAAGTTCGACTCCTCTATCATTCTTAACACTAAGTAGCAGTTGGCTACCCACACTGTTTAAAACACAAATGTATACTAGTTAAAACTCAACGATAATCAAAATAATATAATATAGGGTACAACAGAAACAGAAAATAAACTGTACTCAAAAGACACAAATTAAATACGAAAGCCAACGCTAATGTTTTTTTTTAAATTTTGGATTCTTTTAATCCCAACAATTACGTTGATCTCGGAAACAAAGTTTTATTTTTTCAGATGAAGCGCTGAAAACTGGTCTTAAACTATAACACTATTCCTTTGTACTGAGGTAACCATGGAAACAAGTAATTAACAACAGATCAGCGTCCGTCTTCTCGGTGTCATGTTCTACCCCAACTACTGAACCATCGACAGCGGGGTTGCGAACCCGTGTTGTATATATAAAAAATACCATAAGATACTTACTGTTTGGCACGTATATCATACCACTTTCCGTCTGTCACGTTAGCTACGACCTCAACACTTGTATACTGGTTGTACTCGCAGACAAAGAAATTCACATTACTTCTAAAAACAACCAACACATATGAGCTTTTGCAGCCGAGCGGTACACCACCTCTTCTGTGCCGGTTCCTGGGTTCACCTCCCATGAAAAGCAACATACCATTAGGTTTGGAACCTTGCATTTTGAAAGTAAATTCTTTGTATAGTTGTGTTTCCAGGGAAAGGGGAGGAGGGATCACGCTCACAGATGAATTTAACTGAAACTTCATGGGAAGCGTCATTGAGTTCAAGAGCCTCTGAGCTTGGGTTAGCATGGCACGGATTGTCTCAAGACGAAAGAACACTTCATCCTCAATGTCGTTGATGATTTCTTGTTGTTTTTCCGAAGTATACTTAACTTCTTCCATTACCGTATTGGTGATGTTTGATGCATTGTGTACAATGTCCCATATGTCGCTAAGGTTCTTGTTTATACCTGAAATTTTGTCTGCTAAGTCTGACAATCCAGGAAGCTTGTCCTTTACGAATAACAAAAAAAAACAACTTCGGATCAATACTGTTGAATTGCAAAAAAAAAACGTGTAAGAAACAAAACAAGCTAAACTTGGGAGAATAGGATGCTTCTTTTCGAAATACCTAAGGCGGAATTTAATGAAGTTTTAGATCTCAAGAGAATCAAAAGAAATAAAACTGCAAAGTAAGTCTTCATATATGTAAGAGAAGTTTTGCCTACGCACTAGTCCTAATTATTAAAATAAAGACAGGGAAACGCCTTTAACCTCAATGTCTTTGGCAATTTGATAGGCTTCTTTGGCAACAACAGTTGAGTTCATGGCTTTTCTTCCTGCTTCGTCGGCACGCTCGCCTGGAAAATAACAAGCACGATAAAGGGAATTAATGAAATATTCTTCAATAACAGCTAATTTATCAATGCAAGTAAGGTCTTGTAAGACTCATTATGAACAGGCATTTATCAATAGCTAAGCTAAATCCTTTTTCGAGCCCAAGTGGCTCATAGGGCCGGCGCTTATCTCCGATTTCTGTGGTGTTAAGCGAATGAGAGTCTTTGACTCCCCCTGGACAGGACACTAATCTATCGCAGGTTAGCCCCCAGCAGAACCGGTACTCACTTATACAGCTGAGTCGACTGGAACAAAGTCGGGTAAAGTGTCTTGTTCAAGGACACAACACAGTGGTCTGACCGGGGCTCGAACACGCTAACCGCTCGGCGACTGCGCCGCTGACTTTATCAATAGCAGTAAGCGCTTAATCCGATAAAAGAAAACAAAGCGATCATATGATAGCAGTAGGAGGGGGGTGGGTGCTTGCTCTTAAGTGTTGGAACAGGAAGGGGTAAGGGAGGGGGAGGGTCTTTGCTCTAAGGAGTGAGCATAGGTCGGGTGCAATTGCTTGCTCTTGAGAGTAGGAACAGCACTAGGGTTCTTACTTAAGTGATAAAATAGTATATGATATTTGAAGTATTTCTTAGCGCTTACCCAAGCCAGCAAAAGAATCAAAGAAACGGAAATCCTCGTTGACTTCAACTAAACAACCACTCGTCCTCCTTATCATTCTCTTGATCCTTTCAATTCTTGCTCTCAGATCTTGTAACTTTTGTGAGAGGCTATCCACGGAATTTTCTGCATTTGTTGCATTGGTGAGAAGGTTGCTGCTTGTTCGTTTTGAAGTTTCAGCTCGCTTACCAATACCTTGCGACTGGGGTAATTAGAAGCAATTCTCGTGAGAAATCAAAAACAACAATTTCTTTTACTTGACCGTTTCAATATAAAATTATACTGTTTTTTTTTTGTGAATTCTCCCAACTAAAGCCAATACTTTTATTGTAACGAATTTAGGAGAATCTAGCTTTTCATTTTCAGTCGTATATTTTCTCTATTTCCTTTTTCTTACTTCAAAATGACTCTTTTCGTGTATGTAACGTGAGGCGAAGTTAGATGTCAACAAACTTGCTAGAGCTAAAAGGGTTAAAGTGCTCATAACCTTTATTTTTATTTTTCTTATCTGAAAATACATACTTGGTGTATACACTTCATTGTATATTTTTTTACTAAATACAAAAAACAAAAACATAACAGCAAAATGATGGGTTGTCCTCATGAAAAGAAAAGAAACGTCAACGTTTATCATTTTACAAGCACCTAAAACTGGCTTCTTTAAATGAATCTATGTTTTTTATACTGTTATCTGGAAACTTAACCGTCTTTGAGAAGAACCAGCTTTCACAACGCAAAACTAATACCTGAAAGTGAGTTCTAAGTAAAGAATTATAAAGTTCAAAAATAAATCATCCCGAAATGCGCGCTCAGAAATGCCCACTAAATGTGCAAATTTCATTTAAGTACACTAAAATTTACTGGAGTTCATAGATTTGTTGGTTTATCAAATCATAAACGCGATATTGATAGGTTTCCCTCTGGAAATATATAACCCTTCTCACCCCCTCACACCCCTTGGAAATTTGCACCTTTAGACCCTCTACCTCCCTGAAATTTCCAGTAACCTTCCAAGGGGAGCGCATGGATGTTTTCTGGAACCACAGAATACATAATTTAACAGAGAAGCTTTTCAGACAAACACTTAGTAAGTACAAGAACTATTTTAAAAAAACATCTTTCATCAAAAGATATAAGATAGAAATATGTTCCTACCTCCTTTTGAGCTTCCATAGCAATTTTTTCCGCTTCCTTCGCAATTTTTAACGCCTCTTTGAGAGCTTTTGCCAAGTTTGCATAAGCATTTGATGCATTCACAGCCTTTTCAGCAAACTTGGAGGTATCCGTGAGCAGTTTCTCTAGTCTATTAGCTTGTTCCTCCAAGCTCTTAGCATGCAAGGTAGCATTCCTTACAAGGGGCTCAAGCCATTCCAGAGCTGATGATACATTTCTCAGGCGCTCATTTACGCGACGGATTAACTCATCCAAATAAGGGAAGTTATTTTGGAAGCTCTAATGAGAAGATAAAACAAAAAAGTAAACTGTATCCGGGTGGTAACAAATCGATAAATTCCACGATGTTGTATTACTATTCACTGATTAAAAAAAAGTAGGCCTTTCAACGTTGGTGTTTCTGATGATTCCACATTCATCTTCACCAAACCCGATATTGGGTGTTCATACAGATAAATTATTACATGTACCAACTTTAGAATACCAGTGGCAAAATTTTGACTTTTTATTAGAGCACACCAGGTCATTAACTGGAGGGTGATAGCGTCAACCGTGGAACAAACAAAGGAGTGAAAAAAATAACAAGAAACTGGACTGATTCAAGAGGTCTGTTTACTGACAAGTTTTTGCCCACTGATTGTGTGTAACAACCTATTGACGATGATGTGATTGGTGCATAAAATGACGCATTTCGCAAAATTGTAATCGGACAGTGTAATCGGACAGTTCGCTGTAATCGAACACCTGTAATCAGACAGTCGTATGAGCTATCCACACTAAGTCCTTTCAGCTAAATCCACCAATCACAACATTGATTCTAATCACTATGGACACAACAACCTCGGAAGCGGGACTTTTTTTTAAATTGAGGCATTTAAAACTTTAGACACCTCTACTTAAGTTATTAAACGAAAAATTGCAAAATATAACTTTTTGTTTTTCGGAAATTGTAATGATTTTGATTAATCGGTAAGAGGACTTCGTGTCGTCCAATTGAGTGTGAAAACATGACTGAACTGGACACAACTCAGTCCTACATAACAACCATTATAAATAACAATATCAATAAGCCGGAATCTTTCTGTTTCGCAGATCATTTTGTCTTTATCTAATTACAAAGAAAAAAAGGAGATGCAAGATTTGTGAGCTACAAGGCAAAGAAAGTTTTGGCATTGGGGACAAGCAGTCCAGTAGATGGCGGTTAATTTCACTACCTTAAGAGCAGGTTTATCTAAAATAAAACTTACATTAAAGTTTGCAGTAGCATTGGTTAATTTATCCATGGCGCTCTGGATTATTTTTTGAATGTCCTTTAATGCGTTCTCAACTTCTGTGCGCTTTTCTCTTGCCTTCTGCAGTGGAATCTAAAACAGAAGAAACCAGCTAATTATCTGATAAAATATACACCAAGTATTGTAGGTAGATAGTATTATATAGTTAATCGATAGAGAAAAATTTCGTGTGAATCTAGTTTAGAACTTTTATTTGTGTGTTTGTCAAATTCTAAGCCAATGTTACAAGCTAATTCTTTGTAACTTTTAACACTGATATGTTAGAAAATGTAAGTAGCAAAATACATTATTTGATCGAAAGTACTGTAACGTAACTTCTGATTAGTCTTAGCGTCTTGTTTTCATGTACTCACAATAGAGTCTATAACAGAAGAAACCTTAAAGTGCTACTAAAGCCATTTAATCATTGGTACTTTTAAGCTTTTTAAAGCTTTAGCAGATCTAACAGAACGCACTAGAGATTCTGACATGGCTATCTTTTCTGGTCGAAAAATGGTCTGGTCTCACAACAAGCAAAAAATAAGAAAAATAGAAATTGGTTTAAAAAATAGGAATTAACACCCCGTACAAATTTAGTACGAGGCATGACATGGCACGCACTTACAATTGCCACTAGAGTGATCTAATTGCATCTGTCAAAAAGACAATCATCTTTTACCGCTCCTCTTACATAACAAGCCTCTGGATTAGACTACGAGTAGTCCATCTTTTCTTCTGGATTCTGTTAAGAAATTCGATATCTAACGCGTAGAAAGAATCGATGGACTTCTGAGTGACTGCGAACACTGTTTCGTGATTTTGTGGGCTTCCTGTGGTATTTGGTGACTCAGCGTCTGGGTTCCCTATTGCTGTGCTACGGCCTCGTTTACCCGTGCGACGACAAAGGGGCGGTTGTGACAAAAACTTATCTCAATTTTACAAAACAGACTGTTTACATGTAGCTATTATAAAATATGTTTATAAAAGAAAACCTGTTTTAACTGAAATGCAGTGTGGGTATAACACCAGTCATTATACTTTTCGTTAGCCACAGCAGCCGGTCTTACATAGAAAAATCCTTTTTTTCTTAACTAGTTGTCGAGGGGCTCATCTTCAAACACTGTTTGTAACTCTTCCTATTTCGAAAAAAAAAAAACACGGCTTACCTCAGGATCAATCATTTTACTTTTTCTGTTGAAATCCTCAACTAGATCTATTTTTCCCAAGATTTTCTGAGTGGTCTCAAGAGTTTGATGGAATTTCATCCTTAACATTTCCAGAGTCTTGTTTGCTTCCAAAGCTTGTTTGTGTAGCTGTAGCGTTTCGTTAAGCATTTGTCGCGCGTTCTCGAGAGCATTCATTGCCAAACCGTGCTCTGCGGTGACCGAACCATTCACTTTGCTGAAGTCTCGCTCTCGCAGTTCTTTTAGTATTTTTTCGCCTTCTTCGACCAACAAACTCTGGTTGGTTGTGCCCATCTTTAGCAATTCAGCAGTTCTTTCTGCTAAACTCACAATGGCTACAAGAAAAAATAAATAAAGAGAAAAGTTTACTAAATTCTCCACATTCAATAAAAATACTATCATAAACAGTTCTAACATTTTTTTTGTAACTTTTGTCCTATTTGTGTTATTAACTTGGCTTAATATCATCATAAAACATAAAAACCATAGTAATAATGAAAATAATAACTAGCAAAATGACAATTTCAATTTCAATTACTCACACACTTTACAGTATACATCGAAACCACAGATAGTTTACAGAAGAAAAAAGGGTGAATGTGGTGGTAAGACTATGTATTTGAAAAACATTTTTTGTTTTGATGTTGTTTCATAGTGTATCGCAATTGTACTGTGAATACATAAGTTAAAAAACGAAGATGAATTCATCTTCAGCTTACGTGGCCCATCAGCTGCTAACCACTTCGCAATCTTTGCTAGTTAGTTAATAACTGTGACATTTTTGATACCTCTCGTCTTGTTTAGTGCGTTTCGAATGTCCTCTTCCAGAAGAAGTGCGTCTTTTTTGGCCTCTGTTGCATTCGCAGTCGCTTCTTCGGATTTATCAAGGAGATTTTTGGCCGCCACGTTCTCAACATTGGTTCTTTCTTCTGCTGCATTAAGCTTAGCAAGAAGTGTGTCGTTGGAAGCTTCAAAATAACAACACAACACAAGATTTTTTTTAAATGCACGTAATAAACAGTTATCATTGTCAAACCTGAGCTCGAGATAAAAATGCTGTGAAGAGTAAACAAAATAGAACTGTTTTTTTAAAGTGCCTATAACAACAATTATTCTTGTAACTACCCAAAGTGTTTGGAAACTAAGGACGTTTAATAAACCAATTTTTGAATTCGGTCGTATTCTCGATTTTTATACACATTTGAAGTTCAAGTTTTGTTGGTTTAGGGGGACTTGGTTATGACGTCATTTTCGGACATCTTGAATAAAACACAGCAAGATGGACGTGTATGAGTCAGAAATTTTTGATTCAGAAGTACATTCCCACTTCTCAGTTCTTTTGCCCCTTTGTGCTTAGAAAAGATCTTATTTGCTCAATATTACAAGTCGGGAATGACGTCACAACCCAATCCCCCGAAAAGCGGTCGTGAACCAAGATGTCTGAAAATGTTGCTAGTTTGAGCAACTGTAGAAAAAAAAACAATTTGACCAAATTTCAAAATACTTTTGTAAAAGTACTTTAAATAGTATATTAATGATTTGATCTAAAGAAAAATGTTAGCGGTATATGCACTTTAAAGACGGGGTAAGCTATCGGCTAAGTTTAACTATGGTCGGTTTTCATGTGACATCATTGCAGCCATGTTGGTTGAAAAAAAAAATTTTGATAACTTCTTATTTAGGACATCAACATGGCCATAGTTAGGTTTTGTATTTTACACTTACTATTTACCTACAATACAGTCAGGTTCCTGTTATTAGTAATGTAATAAGTTTTCATTATTTCATGCTTAAAAGTTTTAATAGTTAAGTTAGTCATTATCGTTATTTTTGTCATTATCTTTTACATAACTTAGTACATTTAGTGTTATCGGATGAAGAGCCAATTCTCTTTTTGAAAAGTCGATTAAGGCCAATTATTATTATTATTATTATTATTGGTATTATTATTATTAATATTACTTTTATTATGCTTCTATCATTATTTTCATTGTTATCGGAAGAAGAGCCAATTCTCTTTTTAAAAAGCCGATTAAGACCAATTATTTTTATTATTATTATTATTATTATTAATGTTATTATTAATAATACTTTTATTATACTACTATCATTATTATTTTCATTGACATTACTATTGTTATCATCATTATAATTGCTATCTTAATTATCATTAATTGCTATCGTTAACGAATTCGAAATGTTACAAGCTTCTTACCTAAAACTAAAACTACTAAAAAGATCAAAACGAGCCTGGAAAAGTTCCTTGATTATTTAAACCATGCACATGACTAATGCACCAGAAGACTGCTCCTAAATCTTTCTAGTTGGCTTCCCAAAAACAAGAAGAAGTACCAGTAACTTACAAGTCTGCCTGATTCCAACATACGTTGCTATGCTTGACATGGACATACTGTACTTGTTGGTTGGAGGAATCAAACTGAAACACAAAGGATATAAAACAAATTCGTATAAGAAAAGAAAAGCAACATTAACGATAGTGATCGAAGCTTTCAGTAAACTACTTATATTACAAGTAGTAACTGCAGAGTTAGTAAAGTGCTGTCGAATACCTTTTGAGTTTTTCGTCTATATTTTATTGCAACGAAAGCTTGGCTTATCTTTAGTTTTCAGACTGCTGCAAAGTTCTAATTTTTCTATACAAACGTCCGAGGTTGTCAATCGATGGTAAAAAATGAACGAACTCCAAAAACGTACTAATGTTACAATTAACTGTACATATTTTAATATATCGATAGGTTTCATGTCAACTATATGCAATCCATGAAAGGAAAAAAAATTAGACGAAGAAAAATAGTCGATAGTTTTTACTAAAGCAAAACACACTTTACTTACCTTTGTAACGTCTCGTTTATCTTGTCCAGTTTGAACTCAGCAATCTTTCCTGCAGCGCCTTTCTTAAGTCTGTTTAGGACCTAACAGGAAACAAGTCTTTCAGATAACCCAGAAGCAAAACAAACACAAACCGTGCTATCAGTTTTTACTGTAACTGCAACTATAACAGCTACTCAATTCTATCAATACCTTACCAATATTTTCTACATTTTACAAACTTATAGTGTTAAGTGATAAATAAATTATCGTCGCCGCGAGATGATGGAAAAAGCTGACATTTCGAGCGTTAGCCAGTCGTCTGAACACTTCTTATCACATAATACTACAAGTTTATGTCCACTGGCCGACGCATTCAACATTTTTGTAAGAAAACTATAAACATAAAACTCTATTAATAGTCCGACCTACACAGAACTACTTTTTCTTTGTTATTGCCCAACTTAATTAGAAGCATCCGAGTAGTGGGCCTACAAAGGGATGCTCAGATGTCACTTGTCAAAAATTTTTTGGTTTGTATATCGCATCTTTTTCTAGCGCAACACGCCGCTTTCGCCTTTTCGTCTGAACAAAATGTTGCTGTCATAGTTTCACTTTTCCCGATAATTTCTGTCGCTTGTTGGCGCTTTGACAATTGCCTGTCGCCTTAATTTCAGACGGTGTCGCCTGTCGCCAAAGCCCCTTTGTATGTCCTAGTAGTGATCAATACCTTAGTTACGTTGTAATCAAGAGATATCGCAGTAGCCATTAGTCGTTTGACGCAATCTCCACAGTATTCACAACCCTTCTCAGTTAGTCGATATCCCAATGGACAGATGGTGCAATTGCCTCCGGGAACGCAACACTGGCCCGTATTGACGTCACAGAACCCCCACAGATTTTCGGGACCCCCTGGACAATTACAGGCTAAAAAATGAACAAACAAAAATTTAGAAATGTTTGAACTTGAGCTAAATTGTAAGTGGTAAGGTCCTTGTTGTTGAGCAAAATGTTACGTTCTTGACTCTCACGAAGAAGCCTGCATCAAATTTTGAATTCAATCCATGATTATTCAAAGTGGTTTTACAATAAGAGGGTAAATTGGTTTCGTGACGTGCAACTTTGATCTAATTATGAATTTAGGGACCAACCGAATGTTCTAGACAAGGTAATACTAAGTCAAGAATCTCTTTCAGCCCTCAACACGTCAAAACGTATTGATAAATTATTCCGACTAGAACTAAATATTTTTCGCATTACAGGTTTAGGAGAACTTTGTTCACACCTTCAGTGGTTGAGCTACGTTTGGTACGTGTCAATTTGATTTGCAATGCCATGGCGTAACCTTGTTTACCTTGATCACCACTATATTCTCCCAACTATAACCCATACTTTTCATGTTAACAGTTGAGGAGAATTTCGTTTTACAGTAGTCTGTTATGCGAAATTCTGTAGTCTGTTATGTTTGATCAATTCCCGATTCCTCTTTACCAAAAGAAAGATTTAAGCTAAGTTACAAATAATTTCTTACGTTTGCAGCCCTGAGGTGTATAATCCCAGAATCCGGCTTGGCAGCGATCGCAAGTTCGTCCAGTGACTGTGGATTTACAGTTGCACTGCCCCGTTTTGATATCACACGACGGGCCTTCTGAAGCTTCACTGCATCCACAATCCATGCACCCCAAGCAGCTGTCAAAGTTCCAAGTATTTGGCTGTGGATAAAGCAAAGACTTAAAGCCTTAATATCTAAATAAATTACCAACGCTCGGGGACTTCCCCTGAAATCAAAAATTAACTCAAGAAGGACTTCTAAGGACTCTCTATAGCATTTATCAATCGTTTTCAAAAACCTAATTCAAATAACACTGTTTTGAGTCGTTCTTATTACCAGTTGCAGCGGTCTTTTCATCATTTAGTATTTGTATGACATGTCTAAAACTTAGAAATTTTACAATCGTTGACGGCTGCATTAAGACCTATTTGAATTTTTTATCTCTTAATTTTATTATGCTACTGAATGACAGACTATCTGACTATCGAAGGCCCTTTCTAGTGCTGTAAATATGTTAATTGATTCGATCGTATAAGCATCTTTGTCACATAACTGTTCTTAAAGATAACACTGGGTTACAGTTGGGGGGGGGAGGAGGTCGGGGGGGGTTTCTCCACTAGTAACATTCGCTGAATTAAAGGTTTATCTCACTTTACAGGTTGAGCAGGTATCTCCAACAACATTTGGCTTGCATGAGCATCCTCCGTTGGTAGTGTTACACACAGATGTCTTCGCACCGCATAAATCACATTTACATCGTTCACAGTTCTTCGCTGTAACAGCATCCCCAAAGTAACCTTTCTGGCATATCTCACACTTGTCGCCAGTTGTTCCGTTAAGACATTTTAGGCATTTCCCAGTAAGCGGGTCACAGCTAAAAAATGACAGCAATTGCGTGACATTTAATGGAGGAGGTTGCTCCGAAGATAACCGTGTGACGATTCGTCCGCACACTAAAAAACTTTGATTTTAGTGACTTTTTGTGAAATTTTCATCAAAAATATGAGGAATCTTTTAAAAGACTTTCTAAAGTAAAAAAGCATTCCTTGCAAGATCCTTGTTATTTAAATCTAATAACAACAAAACAAAAATACCTTACCCATGCTTCACCCGAACATAGCAGGTACAACACAAAAAATAAAGTAAAAAAGACAACAGGAACACAATGAAGGGAAATTTAGGACAGATACATTTGCCGCTTCAAAAGAAACCCGATTCAAGTCTCTTCAAGTAAAACAGGAAGTTTTGATTGGCCATAACATGGTTGGATTATAGGTTGAATATAGCTGCTTAAAAATTTCTGTATAAAGCACAAGTAAACTTGAACATTATGGCAACCTTTGGACAAAATGGAAACACCACTTTGCCCCAAAGGTTAAACCATTCGACAGTGAATATGCAAAGGTGTTTAAAAGTACAATGGTAATCAATTACTTAAAAAGGAGTTATTACCTTCCATTTACACTTGGATTAATATTGCCATGGCAGTCACAAGGCTTGCAATAGTCTCCTGGTTTGGTCGGGTCACCATAGTAACCATTAGCACACCGCTGACACTGTTCACCAGTGTAGCCCTCCCTGCACTTACACTTTAAATTACCATCTTTTCCAAGAGCGCATTCTGTTGCAAAGTTGTTAGTCGACACATCCAGAGGGCACTCGCACGTTTTGCAGGCATCCACAGTTCCAAGAGAAGCATTCCCGTAGAAACCTTTCACACAGAACTCACATTTCGGACCTACAAGTTCATCAAGTCACACATCACAAACTTGGTTTTAAGATTGACTTTACGGTCGATTCGTACTAACCAAGACTTAAGGAAAATTAAAGCATTTTTGTTTTCCAAAAAAAACCTGTATGTATTCATTATTTTCCCCTTAAAATTTTGACTTGAAAAAGTACAAAAACAACAACTTGTTACCATGTATAAACACATTGAGAAGTGCTAATATTTTCATTCAGATATTTTGGGATCAAATCATTTCATGAATTCAGATATTTTGGTTAACACAGCAACTCCAAAGACTATCATTTCCTGAAGTTCTTTGAACTAGCTTGATATGAATTGTACTGAAGTCTGTGTTTGTATTATTTCTGGTAAACAAAAGAACAAGTTAAGCCAGTTAAAATATCTTCCTTCTCATAGTGATATCATAATTCCTAATTCTAATTTCTAAAAAGCATGTTTGCGGCAAATTTTCCTTTTTCGTATTTGTTTCTCGACATTTGGCAGAAAATAACTGCTTTCAAAGGTAAATTGAAGAGATAACGTAACAAGCAATGTTCTTTGCAGTCTCGTCACCTGCTGTATTATGCTGGCAATTCCTGCATTCTCCTGTCTCAGGGTCACAGTCAGAGGAGTGGCCATTACACTGGCATGCGATGCAAGTCCTATTATCTGCACCACGTGTGAAGCCTGGTGCACAGTCCTGGTTAAAAGAAAAGTTCTGTGATACATCTCATGGATAAATATAACAGAATCAACGATAATTAGGCTTTGACTATGAAAAGCAACGATTGGTATGCTTAATGTCTTGTTATATAAATTTAAAACAACTTTAAACATAAATTGCTTTGCTAAACGACGAAAACGTTTCTCTGGTGGTGAAATCTACTATTCTCGTGGGGTCAAAAGTCCAACATTTCACATGCGTGAGAAGTTACTGACGTCAAAAAAAAAACAAATATGACATTTTATGATGGCTTAGTGGTTAGTGCATTAGCTTTGGAGTTTAAAGGTTGAGAGTTCGTCCCAGGTTTGAAATGGGAAAAACTTCTTTACCATGTCAACTTGTAAATCGATACATACATCAACCCCTCAAATTAAAGATTATAGCCGAGTGAGTCAACGGGTGAATCAACCTTGCTCCAAAACCTCATCAGTTAGAAAGGGTATTAAGCTTAAAACCTTTTAACATTGGCAACAAGCACAAGAACTCCCTGCAGGTAAAAAATAGGCAACAACAAACCAATTAGCAAGAAAGCGTGGACAACAAAATTCAAGCAGTCAAGTATCAACTTTTCTTTCATCAAGATCAAGCCTTGAGTTGTCAAAAGAACTTTTTTCAACCAGTTATATCAATACTGTGTAAATGATTATAAACGCGTTTTGTCCTTATAGATGTAAACCTACCTGACAGGAGGAGCCAGTGGCCTGAGGTGGACAATCACATTTTTCAACACTGGTAGCAATCCTTGACCCCCCAGCAGTCGGAGAGGCGACGTCGAGGCTTACTTTGTCTATGTTTACTGAGGAGACCACAGTGCTGTAGGAGGCTCTGATTCTGAGGGATCGTACATCCGAGAGAACACGCATGAACTCAGCACGAGTCAATTTTTCACCAGTGGTACTTTCCCATTCCGTCTGTAGACAAGTAAGTAAGTTAGCAAGCAATCAAGTAAGTAAATAAAATAATAAAGGAATAAGTGAGTAAATAAGTGAGTGAGTGAGTGAGTGAGTGAGTGAGTAAGTAAATAAGTGAGTTAGTAAGTAAGTAAGTAAGTAAGTGATTAAGTAAGTAAGTAAGTTAATAAGTAAGTAAGCAAGTAAGTAAGTGAGTAAGTAGGTAAGTAAGTAAGTGAGTTAGTAAGTAAGGAAGTTAGTAAGTTAGTAAGAAAGTAATTCAGTTAGTGAGTGAGTTAGTAAGTAAATAAGTAAGTAAGTTAGTAAGTAAGTAATTAAGGAAGTAAGTAAGTAAGTGAGTGAGTGAGTAAGTAAGTAAATAAGTAAGTAGGTAAGTAAGTAAGTAAGTAAGTAAGTTAGTTAGTAAGTAAGAAATTAAGTAAGGAAGTAAGTAAGTAATTAATTAAGTAAGTAAGTTAGTGAGTGAGTAAATGAGTGAATGAGTGAGTAAGTTAGTAAGTGAGTGAGTGAGTAAGTGAGTAAGTAAACATGTAAGTAAGTGACTTATTTTCCGAGGGTAACACGTAACTGTTAGAAAAAACTACAGATAAATTTGTGGTCCTAAGATAATTTAACTCAAGCTAAGGTATAAAAAACTATGTACAAATATTAAAAATGACAATAATAATTACAAATATCAAAAACTATCTTGAACGACACGGCGATGAGACGCCCTAAAAATTACTTCCAAGCAGATGATCTTTAACACATAAAAAATAAGTTTGAAAAGCAGGTTCCCTTTAAATAATCGAGGGAAGCCAATGAAACAATAACTGAATAACATAATGTAAATGTCCACTTAATAACCAGGTATAAAATGATCAAATGATTTCTGGAAAGTTAAACTTATACAAACCTCAACAAGGTTTACAGTGACTGAAATCGGATTACTTGGTCGTGTTTCTCCTATGTTTTTGTTGTACTGAATCTTTTTGCCATTTGGTCCCTGTGCAAGTTAAAATGACAACATAAACATAATTTCCAACAAATAAAGATTATGCGTAAAGTTCGCTTAACTCAAAAATCCTTTTTAAATTTGGTAAGACGGTTGATTGCATATTCTTAATAGCATATCTGGTTCCCAAGTTATAAATTGTTGACAACAACCAAATGCCTATCTACATAGTTTTTTTTTGCCTTGGTTTGGTCTGAAAATACATATAACAAAGTGTGTTGATGCAAAGAAAACAATAACAATTCAAACTATTTCTGCTATTGCGAGTAAAAAATTTTCATCAATTTGACCAATGACTTGCAATGCATGCGCAGTCTAAAAAAAGTTATTTTCTCACAAACTCATGATAAATCTGCCTTTGTTCTGTGTGCGGACTTCGGCTTTTAGTTTTAGTATTTGAAATTGAAATGGTCAAGTGTCTAAGAATGGAACTTGATACAAAAAGTACAATTTCTTTCATGACAGAAAAAGCGTTAGACAGCGGCAAAAAAGAGGCCATGAAAAAAGATTTTTTCAGTATTGTCTCAACCTGTTCTTCCACTTACTCTTCGCAGTTCTTTAAATTCGAGTACTAACGATTGCTGAAAGAAGTATTTTCAAACACCATATCAACCAGTCATTATTGACAGTACTCATACACTACACTGGAGTCTGTTGGGTTCATAGTTATAGAAGTTTTAGATTGGGAGTGTTTTGAAAGTAACAAACAATTTGCTCAGCACCAGAGCAAGCAACCAATAAATTTTGTCTTACTGGAATGTTTACTTACTGTTATGACCACGTGTGGTTCAGAACCATTCATCACTTGGGCTGCAAAACCAACTCGATACCTCACAGTGTACTTCAGATGTCCTCCGTACGAGTTTATCTTGAAACAGAGTTATTAACAAACATAGATACTAACGTCAGAATGCATCCAGTTCGATCTATTTTCGCGCAACTTGATTTTTTAGCTAAAGGGTGAATATATATATGTATATACAAAATGTAGAGTTTTATCTAAGCCTATATAAATGATTGTATTTTTAATTGTATATATACACCCTTTTGAAGAAAGGTTGCCCCTTTTTCTAACATAAAACAGATGTGACCCAATAGATTTATGGGAGACCAGTGAATTCTCATTAATTTGGTACATTTTAAGGACTTAAAAATATGAATCGTATTCAACTCAGAACCCATTTTCACGGAATCCATGCTGTGCAGCCCGTTTTTTTCCTTTTTTTAAAAAAGTCAAAATTGGCTGATGAATGTCTAATAATGGTTTAATACCCATATTTCTGTTGGGTCATGATTTATCTGTTTTCCATGAAAAAGGTTAAACCTTTCTTTAAAAGGGTGTATATTCATATAGAATTCAAATACCGAGGATTTTACCGTGTTTGAATAGTTTTTATTGTTGTTGCTGTTTTTTAATGAACTTTGAGTATACAATATGAAAAACCAATTGTTGACTACAGGGCCCATTGGTTCAAAGGCCAATTAGCACTAATTAAGGGCTAATTTTTAACCTATGTTCTTGTTTCCAACTTTCAAGGACTGATTCGAGCAGTAATTTTGGAATCAACAAGTGTTCTGCGTGGAAAATCTAAGCAGTAATGTATAAGGACCGTAAATATTTCTTTAGACGAATAATTAATGCATGAATTTTGGCTTAACCTAGGGTTGAAATTAACAAACCTTTGAACAACCGAGCCGAGATGTTCAAAAGCCCAAGCTCTATGGCAACCGTCTCACAAAACGCAATGGAGCGTTGAAAAGGGAACCGAGGAACAGAAATACTTTGAACTAGATAACATTTTGTAACAAACGTAAACATCACCAGATATAGGTACTGTTCTAATTGTAAACCTTGAAATTCAGTTATCGATTTTAAAAAGTTATCAAGTTTAATTCGAAAGCTTTATTCTAGGTGTGAGGATAGCTACATGCTGTGTTGACCTGCATTCGAAACGTTCCACTTACCTTTGATCCAAGTTTATTTTCATTGTTTAAAACCCAATATACAGATTTGCTTTTGTCTTTTCTAAAGCCTCCAAATCTCAGGTTATCTGCAGTAAAACGCCATCCTTGGTCATCTAACGTCCTAAGGAAAACAATAAAAACAAAGATTTACATGGTTTAATATAAGTTGTCCTTTGATAAGTACCCGCTTAACCAACCTTTTTCGTGTTACTATATTCATCTCCAAGATTTTGATTTGGGTAATCACCAAAACGTTTGTATGAGTTATTAAAAGAAGAAGCTAGATGTGGCTGTGTCTGAAAGAGCAAAACAAAAAAAGAAAGAAAGCTACAATGCTAGACTTAAGTCAAGAGCTCTAGGCCAAAAGATGACTCAATTTAGAAATCTACAAAGAATTTGGGAACCTGGTTTTACCTGTTTTTGTGGTATCTAAAAAATTCCATTTTCAAAAATCTATTAGTACTATTGTATCGCTAATATATTTATCGATATGCTTTCTATGATAATTTAATCTATGAATTATGACGTTACAGAAATGAGCATTCGGAAGGACCAATGGGTAAATATTATTTTGTATTCAGTTTCGTTTATTGAATATAACTTTGTAACGACTGTACTGTAATTGTTTCTTAGATTTCGAACCTAATCCCTGTTGATTGCTAATGAGTTCCGATGCAATAAAAGTTTTAAAACCTTGGTTATTGGTCACTTTTCTATACGATTATTAAGACATAAATTATGTTCCATATTCTAAAGGAGAAATTGTAGCACAAGTCCAGTGAAAATGTTGTAAACACACAATTTTGACAGAGGTGATGTTGCAACAGAAAAAATTTTTTCCTAAGAAAAAAATCTGAGCCCAAAGGAATTGTGGAAACAATTTCGAGTCAAACGCTCTAGCCCGCAAAGCAACAAAAACTAGATACTGAGAGTTACAATAGGTTACTAGAACCAAGTTTAAAACATGATTCCACATGTATTAATACCTGTAATTCAGTGAATCAGAGCCTCTGGTAAGAGCATCTGACAAGTAATCAGAATGTCATTAAATAACTCCCGATAGGGAATCAGAAATGCTTGTTGCAACTATTTCCTCTTTATACTGCTACAAGTCAGCACCGAAGTAGCCGAGTGCTTAGCGTGTTCAACTCGTAATTCTAGGGTCCGAGTTCGAACCCATTCAGATTTGTGTGTTGAAGCCTTGAGCAAAACATTTTCCCCAACTTGTTTTAGTCAATTCAGCTGTACAATTGAGTATTAGCTTCTGTTTGGAACAAAGTTATTTAATGTCCTATCATGGGGGAGTTAATGGAACCTAAAAGATTTATGATGGAACCGAAACCAATTATGGAATGGGCATCCTGCTGATGAACAACAACTGTTTTGTGTTTCTATTTCAGCAACAAATAGTTTGTCTGTACAAACTTAGCATTTGGGAAACTAGAGATAAGCACCTGGTCTAATGAACCACTAAAGCTTGGGAAAGGATTTTGAGTTTAGCATGTAATGCTACAAGAAGCTCCTTTCTACAAACTCACCAGCGCATGTCTCCTTCGCTGCACTTATTGGTGAGTCCTGAACACCAGCAGCGGCGACACCCTTCTGGAACACCAGGCTGTAAGTCATAGTAACCTGCAGCACATTTGTCGCACTTCCAACCAGTCACACCCTCCTGGAGAAACAGGAACAAAAAAGATTACTATGTCTACAACCATCTTCATTCCATATTAGCACTTTTAGTCCCAGTCAGTAATTACAATCAAACTTATCTTTAATAATACATACAAATTAAGGCATTTGGCATTGAACATTTAAGAGAATTGATCACTGAAGGTGAAAAATAAAATTTTCCCAATCTTAATTAAGAAGTATGGGATCTAGTAGGAAGAAAGGGCATCCGAAAGGATAAAAATGTAAAATCCATGTGCGAAATTTCGAAATTGGGAATTTTCACGTAATCGTAGGTCTTTCTAAATTTACACCAGAAGCCCTAACTGGAAGAACTTAATTGAAACTTAAGAAATTCACAGTGTTCCTCAGCCAATACCTGGCTGGCCCAATGGGAACAACATGTCGAGGCCGGAAAGTGACAGGCTAGTTGGCTCGTTATTACCAACTTATACGGATTTTTTTAAAATTTTCATTACACTTGATTACGTGAAAAAAACAAAATTCGTTAGTTAATTTAACAACCTGATTACATCTGTGACACCTTACAAAAGAAAGGTATATTTTTACATAAAAGAACAAATGTTCAACAGTTTGTTCTAAAAACAAAAGTTACATTTAAAAGTGTCAGAGATTTTCATCTTCAGCATCTTACTTGTATATAGTATTCGATTAAGGGTTTTGTATTAAAACTTGTACGAATTAACTAGAACTACTGAAAAGATAAGTTGCAAATCTCTCACCTTGCAAGTGCAATTTCCTAAGTTCCTATTACAAACTGCATCAGTGATTCCTCTTGCGTCACAATCACAACGCCAGCAAATAGGGTAACCATAGTAACCTTTGGCGCACTGATTGCATCTGAGTCCCTGATGGGATGGTTTGCAAATACACTGACAGCTCTTTGGATCACAAGCAAGGTTATTGTTCTCCACTCCAAGACGATCACAACCACAAGACTGGCATCCTCGGATCGGGTCATAAAAGCAGCTACCTTGCCGACAGACATTGCAGTTCTGTCCAATTGTGTTAGGTGGGCAATCGCAAGTTCCCTTCACCTCATCACAGAAGGGACAATCACACTCTGATGGATATCAAAATACAGAGAAATCCAAATAAATCTGCAGTATCAGGCACAGTGGTTAGGGTATCGAACTAGAATGCAAATTGTTGTGGGTTCCATTCCCATACTCAGCTCTTATTTTGCAAACACACTTTAATTTCTCATAAACCAACCTGTTATTCTTATTAGAACTGTTATGCCGTAGAACATTTTTTTATTGACATGAGAATGGATAGCCTAGAATTAGAAACAATAACTAGACCCTAAGGTAGTTGTTAACAGCAAGATAAACAGTTCATCTACCCTAAACGGAACCATAGAGAACAGGATTATAAAATCGCAATTCAAAATCTCAGTGGTACAGACAACTGCAACCTTGCAAAAAAGCCCAATATATGAAAACAGTCCACATAGCAAAGGCCTGTTTTCAACCTTTGCGTATATACGCACGTCTACCTCTTACTGTTTTTGTTGGCATATCGAGTTCTGGTCAGACTTTCAGAACTACCGCCGATGCTTTGATATGCTCATCTTTGGACTTGAAATTTCATATAGATTGTTGTTGCAGTTTACTAGTACTAAGTTTGATTCACGATTGCTAAGCCTTCGCAAGAATTGTAATTTACTTTGAACTAAAACAGGGTTCGAGCCACTGCAGTTTGAGTTAGCGAGAGTCAACTGCACAAGCTAGTTTCCAGCAATATCAGCGTTACTTACTTCTGCAGTTTGGAAACCCATAGTAACCTGTCTTGCACCGTGTACACTTGCGACCAATCACGTTCACCTTGCATCGGCATTGCCCACCAAACGGTTCGCACTGCCTACTCTCAGAACCTTGTGGATGGCAATCACAGGCCATTGCCCCATCATTGAAATGACTTGTTAAAGAAAACACTGATTTTTTGCAAAATGGTCGAGCACTCGGTTTTAAACTGAAATGGTCCTTTCCGCAGTTCTCAATAAACATCCTGGATAAAGACTTAGCACTGGCTTCAAGTACATCTGGTGTAAACTTGTCTTCGGGTATTAACATCACAGAACCCTGAGTTTGGTAAGGAGAAGTTTTACAGACTGTACTAAACCAACTGCCGAGCTACTGATGTACGAAATAACTCCTAGTGCCAAATAGTCTTTCCAATACATTGCCCAGGATAGAAATTGGGCCAACACGCAAAGAAAAAGAGATACTCTAACAACTGAGACACAAGGTTAGGCGTAAGTTAGTCGTGGGAAATAGGGACGGTAAAGAGTATCATATACAAAGTATCGAGTTCAAACAAATCACAAGTGCCTAAACAGAAAATATGCCAGTCAAACTTTAGGTTTTCATATTTTACACTAGTTTGAAGACCTTGCTTCAGTTGCACTTGTGCAATGGTCAGTGTCTCAGCTTTCAAACAGTGTATAACTTCCAATATTGAAAATATTTTACGAAAAAAAATCATTTTCAAAATACATGGTAAAAGCAATAAAATGTTATTGCGTTAGCGAATTAGGGTCGGTCGAATAACTTGAACCACAGATATTATTTAGTTTAGCCATATGTAGAAGGTCACACATGTTAAGGTTGGAATGGAAGAGGCCAAAAATTCACGAAACTGAGCCAACACTTACAATCCATGCAGAAGAACCACTTGGAACATCCATTTGTAAAGTTACAGCAAGTCTTTCAATGTCAAAGAGATACGATCCATCAACATTTCTTAAGGCTGCACGGCAACCAGACAAATTCGGACAGTACTTGAAGTCTGCTGACCCTCTGTATACGCGACTAGCAGTGACGGTTGCAGATGTTTTAAAAGATGTGTGACGTGACTGGTAATAGTGGATTACCATAGCATATTTTCCAAATTCTGGTACTCGCATGGGCTGATAGAACTGAGTCTGAAAAATAATTATTCGCTCACTCAGACTTAAATACAGTCATCATTAAATTGGAAATAGACTAGAAAGCATCAAACTCATGGCTAAGAGAAGCGTAGTGATCGGGCATAATAAATTTTCAACTCATTTCAACAAAAAAATCCCATTTTGGATGTACAGGGATCCTACAGCTCACTCCCTCTCAAATTTAAGACCTTCTTAAAAATTCTTAAAATTTAAGACCTTCTTAAAAATTCTTAAAATTTAAGACCTTCTTAAAAATTCTTAAAATTTAAGACCTGTTAAACGACGTCGCGTGGTTGAAAATCGTACCCAGGCTTTTTCCACTGACTTGTGTGTTAGGCGTAAAGGAACGAAAAACTAAGACTCATTATTTCTCCGATTGAGTAGCACAAAAACCAGTGAATATCACAGGACTAGTACATAGAGCTTGCTGTGACTCCTATTGAGCAACACATTTTTTTTCAAATTTAATGCCTTTTAAGGCCTCAGGGAGCAATTTCACCAAGTATAAGACTTTTTAAGGGGCCTTAAATCTGCAAGGAGACTCATAATGCTTTTTAATGTTCCACGGGTTCCCCATTACACACATATAAACACAAGCCCTCTTTTCTCCAACATATCGATATACCCACACCAAAGAAGAAAAAGTTCCTTTAAACAACCGAAAACTCTTAAAACAGCAATAGGTCTGGTGAATACTTACCGGCCCCTGTAAATACTTTGGCGTAGCGTCAGGATCCAAAATATTAGGTGGTGGCGAGCTCTGATCATCAGAAACGTCAACTGTTATTGTATCCTTTGGTGTTGGGTACTGCGATGCAATGCACTTACTGCCTTCTATAGTACAAAGAAGACTGGGCTTTACATAGCCCAAGTTCCACTCTTCCAGCGAAATAGCTGTGACTGAGTCCTAACGAGCACAAGATGGCATTTCATAAAGTTGAGAGGAGTTGCATTGCTTACTCACAGTTTAACATTTCAAGACAAGAAAAAGAACGCCACTGGTCCTCGTTAGAGTCTAGGATGTCATTGCTATTCAAATGCTCTGCGATGAACGATGCAGTAATCTTCCTACTGAGCAGTGAAACCACAATTTGTTTGGAGCTAATATAAGAAAATGTTGTTTTTTCTGATGTAGAATCTTCTCGGTGGGTATTGGCATTAAGTTACTACTTCTGCGACTACTTCTATTAATACTGCTACTACTATTACTGCTATTGCTGCCGATACAACACTGTTTTAACTTTGCTTTCAAGTTTTATGATTACTGTTTAAATTGTCAACAATCATATTCAAAAGAGCTCTATTTACCAATGCAACGTTTGTACCCTTCGCAGTTAGTAATGTCACTACCAGCCGTTGTATCTTTGGGACATCAAATACCATAACTTTGCGGTCGTCGCTAATGGCAACCTGACGACACCCAAACTTGTATCGACAACTGGTTAGATGAACCCTGCCTCTCTGATGAGCGGAGTGCGACCTCAGGTAAACATCCATTAGTCTCAAGACGTCCGAATCATGATAGTACTGCACAATGACTACGTACTTGCCAGGTTTCTTCAACTCAATGTTTGCTGTAATTCGCTCCTGTGAACGAAACAATCAGTAACATATGGCTTTACTTCTTAGTATTAACAATAATAATAATAATAATAATAATAATAACAACAACAACAACAACAATGTACTTACATTACTTTAGCCAGTAGCTCTGAAAATAACGCTTAAATGTAAGTTAAAATACTGACTTTGAAATGAGGTTTTGAAAATTCTTTATTTACGAAACACATCCTTCCTATAACAACTCCTTACCGTTCATACTGAATGCTCCAGACAATAAACTTGCTTTTCACTTAACGTAGTTTAAAGGATCTTTTTCATTTTTTCAAAAACTAATAAAAAGACGCAAGAAACTTTCATGTTCAAGGACTCAAAGCGAATTATATGATCTTACCTGACTTGCATTCAAGTATGCCATGGCGTTTAAATCCAGCTGCTGCATGACGTTTGAATCTTCAAAGAGCTGAGTTGGCTTCAAGCCTCTACTTGTCATGATGAACCCTTCCTCTAACTCAACATTGACAAAGTTTGGCCTTGCAGTGCTGATGTATGAAAAATGGTTGCAAAGACCATCCTCATTCACTTGACATGGCTTAGTAACTTTTTCTTTAAGTAAATATGCGTCAAAATATTCCTGCGGCAAAGCGACAGCGTAATCCTGTGGCAAAATAAATAGTATGAAACATATTATATTGTCATGGAAATTATCTGAAAACAAATTCCAAGAGAATTTAAGTTTTCATTCGACATTTAAATGAATGAAAAAATATGTATTAGAACAGCTAATCTTATCATTTTCTCTTACCAGAAGAAGTTTTGATGGAAGGGCTTCAAAGTCCAAAGTCCATTTCCCTCGTGTAAGCACAAACTGTATGTTTTGTCCCTTGTCAGCCGTTGTAACAAAGGAAGATTGAGATGAGGTGGGTTGAAAAGTTACTTGGCTGCTCTGTCGACTTCCAGACACACCATTAACAGGTGATAGGGTCACTTTGCCAACCACTGGGTTGGTCTGGTTTAACATGTAGCGGAACAATATGTTGTAACGGTTGGTTTTCGGAATATCAATGACAACCTTCACATTTTTCTAGCAAGAAAAGAAGATAAGCACAATGAAAACCATGATACTTTAAAGCAGGGTTCGTACACCTTCAGAAATTAAAAAATCCAGGGTTTTCCAGTGCTATAATTTTAATTTTTCCAGGGCTTTTCCACGACTTTTTAAACCCAGAATGAAAATATCAACGTTCGAAATCGCCTGCTTAAACAACGTTTTAGTAATCAATGTCATGAAAATTTGTACTTATTGGACAACCGCATGCAGTTTTAAGTCTTAGTTGTTACTTGAAACGTAAAACAATGCATCATTTGGGAAATCTAGTTTTTTCAAGAAGATTGTATGAAATTTTCCAGGGCTTAATGAAAAATTTCCAGGGCTTTTCCAGGGTTTTCAGGAATTTCGAGGGCTTCCAAAATTTTCCAGGGTTTTCCAGGATTTCCAGGGCCCGCACGAACCCTGTTAAAGGCTGTATTAGGACGTCTGACTCCCCACCCCATCGAGATGTAGACAATGTAAATTCTTACTCCCTTCCTCATTTTCCCTAGTTTTACTCTTCTTAACTAAAATAGGAATTGTCATGAAAAAATATCACTTTTGCATTGTGGCAAATACGAGTTAATCATATGAAGACAGCTAGTAAAATGGCAATAAGGCCTCTCACGGATAAAATTGTACTGAGTCCTAAAAATTATTTGAGCCTGAGTATTAGTAACCGAGGACAGCTGTTTCGTCATTGTTGGGCCTCGTTTACACGGCAGAGCAAACAACTAAGTTCAAGTTTCCGAATATACAAAACAATAATGGAAGCGCACATATATAAACAACAATGTTCACAAGCATTGCACTTATGGGGCCTGGCTGGTGATGAAAATTAAGCATTGCTGCGAATACGTGCTGATGATATGGGGAATTTTCTACAGTTTTGTTAAATCACGCCAAGCCCTGACACATGCAAAAACGAAGAACTTGGATTTAGTTCTAGAGAATATCTTAAAATTTCTTTATTTCAAATTGTTATTTCTTAAAGCAAAGATTACAGTTGCCCCTGTGAACGACGTACAGTAGTCGTCTGTAGGTATGGTGTGTTTCAGGATAGTTGTCAAAGAAGAGAGGAGCATGCCAACCTCTCAGGAACGCGTTTAAAACAAACCTGCAGATCAGACATGACAGCATATCCCCTCCACGAGTATTCAGGAAACGAGCGTTCATCATAACCAAATCTAGTGCGAGGTCCCCCCTGTCCTGGCTGCCCGCCAGCTGTATGGCCATCTTCCATTTCCACCTTAATGTGATGCAGCGTTGGGTAGAAAAACAAAGGCGCTGGTCTGCAAATAAACACGTGGAAACAGAAGTTCCTGAGGGTCATTGTCGTGCCTTGGAACTCTAGATCTAAAAATTCACTTTTCTATAGAACTTTTATCTTGTTACAAAACTCAAAGACGTTTTGTGATATTTTCGAGGATTTTCGCTTTTTTTGCATATAACTATTCTTAAATGTATACAAGTTAGTTTTGGTCCAACGGTTGGCAAATGTAAGACATAACGTCAAACCGTTTCGTTGTATCAAAAACATCAAACGTGAATGAACATATAAAACCGGAAACTAACATATAGGATAAAACAATCGTTATAAGATTTAAAATCTCATTGCCATTATCTTGCTACAGTTGCTTTATTTTTGTGTTATATGTCATTTTCCTTTCAAGACACAGGGTCCGAAATTGCGATTCACTGGTCGCCAATGGGGCCAAAAACTGAATGCTGGCGACCAGAATTATAAAGCTGGTCGCCATCTTGCGACCGACCATTTGTCTCCACGGAATTTGAATATCCAAGACCACGGTAAAAGTGCTTTTTGTAACAGAAAACGGAAAGCTCCCGTGGACAGTTATACAAAACAAAGCAACGATTATTTACCAGGCTAAATTTTTTGCTTTACTAAAATCAAGGTGCCAGAGAAATTGTTTTGTTTTTGTTGCAGCAAGTTGAGCAATAAAGCAGCAATTCTAAGGGAAGAAACCAAAACTGACTAACACTTTTGTTTGGCGACTAAACCCTTCCATCTGGCGACCAATATTTTTAGGTAAGTCGCCAGATGGCTCCAATAGGAAAAAGTTAATTTCGGACCCTGAGACAATTATTTTCATTGTCATTTTCCTTTCAAGACAATAACAAAAGCTTAACGTCAAATGACAGTAAGATGAAGCACTTTCATACCGGCTGCAATCCCTTCCAACAATATTTGCTCTGCACTTGCATTGCCCGGTTTTGCTATCACAATCTTGATCTAGGGCTCCGCCAACGTCACAATCACATCCTGAAAATTTTTCAAACAGATATGTCAGTAAAACTTTAAATAAACATTTGAACTAAAGCAGTTGGGTGAAAGGCGATCCTACCCTTTTATTAATTATAAAATAATTGCATTACAGAAAAACTTGGAAACTGAAATCCAAGGCTGTGACATTTAAGTACTATGACATCCTTAAGCACACATTTTATTTTCTTCAAAGCGCACAATGTGAAAAACGGTTGTTGCTATTGATGATGCAAAGACCAGTGCATACAAGATATTGACATGGTGCTGCCCCTTCTAATCATCATATTTTTAACTATGACTGTCCGAGTTGGATTCAGGTTTTATTGACACAGATGAAATCAATCAAGTTAACCAGTTAACGAAAATCAAAAACAAAACAGAAAAAGGGGGAAATGTGCATTACCAAAGCATCCCATAAAGTTCCTAGCTTGCAGGCCATAAAATCCTTTCTTGCATGCTCCACACTTTACTCCTTCCGCATACAGTTTACAGTGGCACTGGCCCGTACTTCTTTTACAAACAAGAAGGCCACCGATCACCCCATCCCGATTACAATCACATGATTCACAGCCCTTTGGATTTTGAGCATCGAGGTTACGGAACCCTGGCTTGCATACTGAACAATCTAGACCTGTCACATGTTCTTTGCAGGTACACTGTCCCTGAATAGAGAAATGGTTAAAACTGTCAGTTTGGTTATGAAAGAAGGAATTTATCAAAAAGAGTTCCCACTCTGAATTGTGTGTTTTATTCTTTTATTTGCATTTTCCTCGAGGACACTTTGTACTGTTTTTATGGGGTGTTTAGACACCAGGACATTATATTTGTACTGCATGGAGTATGGCATGTATCCAATATGGCCGAGGACTGAAGAGGCTCAGAATGGAGCGAAACTTGTTTTATTGGCTATGACTTAACAGTTGTTACCGTGTGTGAAAGGGACAAACGTTGCAGTGCAACAAACAGAAACTCAATAATAAGTTCCCACTCTCAAACGCTTGTAAAACTCCAGAATTTTTCCAGAGCTCCTTTCTACCCAAAATATTAGAACATTCGATAAGCACTTAACATAGTTTCTATGCATTAATGGCGGAGATATTTTTTGTCTACACTCATATTAGTGTAACTAGCCTTATTTTGCATAACATTTTTTTTTCAAAGACGAACTTAAAAACGAGGCTAGATGCGCAAACTTGATTGTAGACAAAAGAATATTGCCGCCATTTATACAATGGTCTATGACGGTTGGCTGGCAATGAAACGCACAAAATGTGCTTTGGTCATTTTACCAATTCCTTGATTCTTAAGCACCTCCACCATTCTTATCTTCGGGAACTCTCTAGACATGAAATTAATTTCACTAATTCAAGGACTAAACAGGAGTTATGAGGATTGTGTCAGCAAAGCAAGAACTACAGGCAAAATTATCGAAGATAATTTAAGGAAAAAGTAACTGATTTTAGTTGGGAGAATGTACCAACACAATTATTAATATTTTGGTTTGTGGATGAAATGATTAAGGATTCTATCACAGGCTTGCAGCTTCTTTCATTCATGCTTTTAAGCTCAAAAAACGTGGTTTGTCTTTTTCTTGTTCAATTTCATCAAGTCTGAAGTTTTTGTTTAAAAAAATTGAAAACAGTTTTCAGTTAAATGCAACTAAAGTCTGGATACTTTCATTTGTTAGTTTCCTAGCAGATAATACAACAAATCATGTGATACTGATTCTTGGCATGGTAAAATATTATTAGCCCCACAATATGGAACTAGACACAGATAGTTGCTACCATGCATAGATCCTGTAGGTCGGTACTGGACTTCTTAGAGAAGGAACTGATACCATGATTAAGTTACTGTAGTTTTCCACTTACAGAATTTGATGAGGAGCAGTCACCCAGTGGCCGTCCTGGGATGGGCCTGATACCAGCCGGATTGCAGTTGCACCGAACACAGTTAGGGAAGTTGTAAAAACCTCTCTGGCAGAAGTTGCAGTTCTTTCCTCTGAAGCTTCCCTTGCAGCTACACTGTCCATCGCTTGGGTTGCAAAGCTCTGGGTTATGAGCTCCTCTGCTATCACAAGCACACTTGGTGCATAGTGGGTAGTTATAGTAACCAATCTGGCAGTTGTCACACTTGATGCCAACATAGTTCTCTTTGCACCCACATTCACCTTTATCATTGCAGCGTTCAGACACTGATCCATATCTTGAGCATCCACAATCTGAAAAATATCATGCATCATCAATTCATGTTATCCTAGCATCCTAGCCTGTCAGTTGATATTTCTGTGGTATTTCATAAACACAGTTCAAAATACAATAAAGGTCAGAGGATACTGTTGACTTACTCCTTCTAAAGCTTCAACTATGAACTTTGTATGAAGTCTTATTAAGCGTAACTCAAGAAAGGGCAACTGCATACCTTGACATCGAGGGTAGTCATAAAATCCATCCTTGCATTTATCACAGCGGTCACCAGCAAAACGGGAATAACAGATGCAACGACCCGTGTTTTTATCACAAATTTCGCGTCCTGTGCCCTCACTGTCACAATTACACACTACAGAACAGAAATCGTCTATTAACTCCTTGTAACCTAACACTTGTAGCTTAAACCACGTGTTCACTGCCTTTGATACTATTAATTAATTATGACTCACTTTGTAAATCGACCTCTTGGCCATGCATTACAAATTCGTTATTTCATTATATAGATATGAGTGTTTTCCTGTAAAGTACCTGACGCCATTCGTACATTTCATATGAAACTACCACCAGTATACGAGTGATATATTTTCCATATCCTCAGTAGTGAAGATATCGCTAGCAGTTCTTTGTTTTCCCGCTCATTTCGGCGTAAAAAAAAAACAAAAAAAAAACATAATAAAAAGAAAATTACATGTTGGCGCCAACATATGAATTTCGTCACCTTGTTGAAAAAAGGTGTGGAACCCAGGCCTCCAGACACTTTACCAGCTAGGCTAACCAGCTACAGCAAACAAAAAAGTACTAGAAACTTGCCTCTACATTCTGGAAAGTTGTAGAACCCCCTCTTGCACTCATTGCATTGCCGGCCCTGATACTGGTAGCCACATGAACATTGTCCAGTGACGATATCACAGTTAGTTGTAGTAGCACCATTTCTGTCACATCTGCAAGCTGTAAGAGTAGAGTAAGAGTGAGAGTTATTTGCTTTTAAAAGATTCCATTCTTCATTTCATTTGGTAATGAGAAAAAGAGAATGTGTGTGCAGCAAATTACCGATCATGAAAAGCAACTCTCCTTTGCTGACAACACGGAAAGTATGGGTCAGTGACTGACAAATCTAGGGCTGTTCGCTGTGTTCTGGGATACCAAAAGTTTTAACTTACAAACGCCCAAATGGAAGCAAAATTGATTTGGTGAACACTGATGACGATCCAAAATCAATGAAATGGACTCAAAATTAAAAAAATTAAAAGAGCTTACTTTCCTAAACTAGATCTGTAACACTGATTGGTTCTGATGGGAGAATTTTTCAACATACCGACGTTTTGAGGGGTTTTGGGGGACGGGACAATCTGGGGGTCTGAGGGACATTTCGGGGGGTCTGAAAAGCTTGGCGTCTGTAGATCGACCACTTGTACCTTTTTGTATAACTTTATAAGTATTTGAGTTGCTGCTGTAGAAGATACAAATGCATGTAACTACTTACGCCTGCACTCTGGGAAACCATAGTAACCAGACGCACATCGATCACAGTTGACGCCAGTGTAATTTGGTTTGCATGGACACTGACCGTTTACCGGGCCACACACTTGACCAGCGGTACCTGTTGGGCTACATTTGCAGGCTGCAAGGTATTTTTGCTATTAATGATTATAATAACAGCAATAGCTCTTACTTAAATAACAGTATTATCGATACCAATAAATAAATTATTAAACAGTAATAAAAGTATTCAACCATTAATGTATATGCGTTAAACAGTAATAAAAGTATTCAAACATAAATTTATATGCGTATGCGTGTTAAAGACAGCACACAAAGTTCTAGGTATCAAGCCTGTATTCAACTGACCAAGTTCTAGTACACAAATTCAAGGTTCACAAAAAGACGGACCCTTCGTACGGGCCATGCCGTATATTGTGATTGAAACGAAAGGATCGGCGGTGACTGTCTCTTATGCAGATCACTATATCATGAGAAACTCAAGCATGTTCAACCTGCTAACGTGCAAAGGCGGTAAAGCTATTGAACTTGATGAAAACACTGACAACATAGAGTCAACCGCGGCTGAACCTTCTAGCAATAGAGGAGAACAATGCACAAAGGTAAAGAAGATATCCTACCAAAACCACAAGAGAACAATTACCTCCAACATTAAAAGACTTGGAAGTGTAACAGAGGAAGGAAAAACCATAACTTTAAGAGAAACTGTTGCAAACAGTATTGTCGAGACTTCATACTTTGATTAGGTTACGTTGCTTTTATGGCGATCAATTCGTATTTCAATCAAATAGCACTTCATCGTCCAGCTATTCTCTTCTTAATATTATAATATAGAATTGATATAACGCGCACTCCGATTGGTCAAAAAACGTGGTTTATCAGAGGATAGATTATAGTTACTATGACAACAATTACTTTTTTCAATGGAAACAAAATGGCGCCCGAGGACGAAATTGAACTGCCTGATTTCCAGTTGCATTTTGACTAGGAAGGTAAACAAAACACTGTCAAAAAATCTAACACAGTGCAGGAGAATAACAAAGCAAGATTTTGTGAACTTTCCA
>JAOBAT010075300.1:0-20775 GCA_026413305.1 Hydrozoanthus tunicans | reverse complement strand
ATGCCAGATGAACATTTGTTCGTCAAGAAATCTTCCTTGCGACATGTGGTCCAGGCTTTAACCCTGAACACCTGCAAAGCTTACTCCCTTTTCCTGCATGATACAACTTTGCACAATATCGGTAATGTTGAAATTGCGGCATATAAAAAGTTTGAAAAAGTAGGAATTTCAAGACAAAAGTAGGAATACTAGGAGAAGGGTCAAAAAAGTAGGGTCACTTGAAAGCCTTCTCTGATAAAAGTGCCGCGCACACGAAGAACAAACTGATTCCTCTGCCTCGCGAGGCAATGAGCTCAGCTGAATCCTATGGTGTGCGCTTTGCTTATGGTGTAACAGGCTAAGTGTGCACACAATTATTCTTCTTTAGGGCAAAGTCGCTGAGACAAAGCAAGATGATTTATACAGAAACGTGGGCGTCACTACCAAGCGTCAACTGTCACGCAGTCACTATTACGCAGGCACTATCACGCAGGCACTGACACGCAGTCACTAACAAAACATGAAAACAGTTAAATAAATATTTATCACTATGACCCAACCACTATCACGCAGTCAATGTCACGTGGCCACTTTCACGCAGCTACTGTCACGCGGCACTGCACGCAGCCACTGTTACGCAAACACTACCACGCAGCCACTGTAACGCAGCCACTAACAGAACATGAAAAAAAAATTAAATAAATCTTTTTCCATAACTAACTTTAGGATCACTGTATACAGCCTTCTAAATGGAACCAAGTTATTGCGAAAAAATAAATAAATAGATCTGGTTTCTTAGTTTTCTCTTCGGCAGTGGTTCTTCATTCACGCAATTGATACCGTGACTGTCACATAACTAATGTTACGCAGCCATGGAGTTATCTATAACCTGTCACGCACGGTTGTAGTAGTCAGTTCACTTTCAGTGTCACTGTACAGCCATTCTTCTCTAGAATAAAGTCTTTGAGTTCTAATTTTGGGACATCTAGGTCGTCGACGTGAACATACCCTGTGAATGTTAAAAAATACGGCAAGGGCCTGGTGAGCACGAGACAAACGGTTAGCATGACGAACAAAAGATAACTATTTAGAGACGCAAAAGATTTCATTACAAACTTCTAAATCATTGCGCTGGGCGATGGAGAACACAGTCCTAGTAGGTATGTCTTTCGGGGTCGCAAGGGCATTAAAAAAACTTTGACAGTCCTGTTCGGACAGCCCCCCTCTCCCCACCCCCTATCAGTCACCAACTGTCTTACTCATTATGTTTAATTTAAAATACACATAGACCCTTTGGCCTTTACTTCCAAGGAAAATCACACTAAGATACATAAGAATAGTTATTCGGTAATCAGTATTTGCGTCTAGATTAATTACGACTAACAGAGATCTAAATCATACACGCACGTACTTTACTTAAATCTATGATTGCTTCTAGACAGCTTTGGAAAACGTTTTGTAATAAAAAAAAAAGTAATTAAAAAATAAATAAATAAATAAATGCCTTCATTTACTCAGAGTCTGTAGGAAAGAAGGCTATACACAATGGGAATTAGACCATCTTTTTAAAAGCATAGTGCTACCTAACATCACCTACGGGTTGTCAGTTTATGGAGCCTCGGATACCGAGCTAAACATGTTCCAGCAATTTCAAGATCGATGCCGCAAATGGCGTTTTATATCTTTGTATATGGACATTAGACTATTGTTAGAGAAGGAAGACAAAAGCATCGTTAAACGCGTAGCAAACCATGAAAGTCACCCGCTGGGAATGTGTTTTCCTAAACAGAAAACTACGACATATAACTTGAGAAGGAAAAGCAGCGATAGAATCTTATGTAATACGGAGCGTTTTAACAGTGTTTTTATCAATAGGTTAATATATAAGGATAGTGCTTTATAGATTCCTTAGCTTTTATGTGGGTAAATTTGCATATAAATGTATTTAATTGTATTATAAAGTTTAAAATTGTAACATTGGATATGTGTTTTTATCTGAAGACCAATAAAGACTATTATTATTATTATTATTATTATTCACGGGGTTAACTCACCGCCACTCATGCTGGTAGTGAAACCACTTGAAGTTGACGGTATTTTGCCCTTCTCAGCCCGCGTCACAGCCGCACTTGGTCTCTTACTCCTTGTAACACTTCTAGTTTGCATCCTGTTAGTGTCTCTCTTCGGACTTGAAAGCCCTTCATTTGTACCACTTCTTCGCTTGTTCTGACTACGGTCGCGATTTTTTGACATTGCAGTGTTATCATCTTTATCCTGCTGGCGTGAATCATCCATTTCGTCCGTTTGATTTCTGTTGATATCATTTTCTTCTACAACCGACTGTCCATGACGGCTTGGTGTTGTTGCTTTCGATTGAGGCTTACTTCGCTTTTTTTCACCAAATTGATCTCCCGTTTCTGTGTCGGTGTGACGCTTTTTCATTCTTTTCGGGCTTTTTACATCATGTGATTGGTTTGTTCCGTTCTCGTGAGTTTTAGTTGCCTGGTTACCAGCTGACGTAGTCGCTCGTGAAGCGCATATCGTCTGCCTTGCACTTGTAGAAGATTCACCTAACGCACAGAAAGAGTGTTGTATAAAATCGAACGAGCAGCATTCACGTACACTTTGTTAAAGTGCTACTGAAGCGAAACCTTCAAACTAGTTTAAATATCTAGAGTTAAAGTTTGACCCGTATCATTTCCGCTTAGACACTTAGACATGCCGGTTTTCAGCATAAATTTCGCGGAGACATTTACGATGGCGAAATGCCTATTTTAGCGCCAAAGTTGTGAAACTTTTTAAGGTCAGTAGATATGTTTGACGTCACATGATTTGAAAGGCGGGAGGTCCGAATCTCACTTTACTGGTCAAATTCATATGATCACGGCGAATATGGCGTGGCTGGTGTCCCAATGTTTGAGTAAAAATCTCACTAGCTCGCTGTAAGCACTAGTATAGAGCAGCTTGGCGTCTTTTAAAATTATGTCATGTCATAAATCGTCACCGTATGTTTTAAATTTTATTCGCGCTGAATTCACTAACTGGAAAGCTTATTTCGGGGACATAAAATATTTAAAATTTCAGTGATATGCCGTGTCTGGGTGTTGTCCCTGACAAAAGTCCAGGCTTCTCAAAACTAGCCGGCTGGCGGCGGAATGGGCCGCCTCTTTCAGTGATTTAGACGCCTCTATAAGAGTTGCAAAACCACCTCCTACTAGCACAGAAGAAAATTAATTAACGGTCTGGGGTTTGTAAGGCACTGCACACCTCAGGAACCCTTTATGGTACAACGGGGTTACAGTTAGTCTTGCTCCTTTGGAATCCAGTCGCTTACATTGAAGCTCTCACCTTCTCCTCTGGGACGTTTCGAGAACACTGCAAAACTAAGGCCTACCTGTGGTAAACTGGGAGCCATCTCTGCAAGATGACGTTTCTCCACAACTATGATTTTGCCTATCCACGACTCGTGCCTCCAAACGGTTTGAACGCTCAGATGATCTTTTCCGTGCAACACGCTTATCAAGTTCAGCTGCTCTGGAACGAAGACTCCTGGGAGAATGAGAAGCACTTGACAAGGAATTGTCATTGTTCTGAATGAAAATCTCCAATTCTGTACTGCCTGACCTGCGTCTCCTCGGCGTCGGCTTTGATTCAGTCTCATCAACAAACTCCCAGGGATCAAATGATTCGCTTGTATCAACTGTTTCTGAATGTCCCTCCTACAGAATAGGAATAAGCAAGTAAAATAACGGAGTAAGTCTTGATTTAGGTACTAAACTTTAAAGCACAGAGTGCACTGGTGGATGAGACGGAATACACCGTTACTATATAAACTGCAGTAGGATACTGAATGACATCAAATGACATCCCCACTCCCACCGGTCGGGGACACGATTTTTAACATGTGTGGTGATACGTACCAATTTTCAATCAATGAGGTTTGAGTGTTTTCGCGCGCTAATGAAATATGCCAATGAGGTAACATTGCTATTTATATAATAAATAGAAAGTTACATGGTCGGTTGGTCATTTCCTGTGGTCACTCACGAGATATTTCACCACTTGAAGACAAAATTTGTATCTCCGCACGGCCATGTAATGGCCTCTTTTTCATGTATGAGTTAGTATAAAGCAAAAAGAAATACTTCATGTGACCCAGGTTTAAAGTTTTGAGAAGCGTTTTAATGAACGCTTTAAGATTTGAATTCGTGCTCGGGAATTGTGGGTAATAGTACACGTCGACATATTTTCGTTACTTTTTCGGAATTATGGGTAAATTTACCGAAACTGGTTTCTTGATCAAAGCTGAGGATGATGAATTACTCAATTCTATTCACCTTGTCTAGGATGCATTGTGGTAAAAAAAACCCAACTTAATATCAAACAGTAGATCATAAATACCTGTCTTTCTTTATTTTTTACTCTGTGTTGGGTCTTTGGTAACTGAATATTACCAGCATGGCCTGCAAGAAAGCTTGCAAGTTCTGGATATGAAAAAAATTATGAAATGAGGTTAGATTTCTGTTGCTTGAATTAATGAAGTTTAAAAGCGCCAAATAAGCCCTTGCTAAATTCCACAAATTGAGCCAGTACTTTTTGTGGTACCAGTAAGTTTAAAAGACTTTTATTTCCATCTTAAGCAGCTTGCTATGTTTGATAAACATTTGTTTCACTACTACTAGTAAGAAGAAGTTAGAGGCAGGTAAACTTGCTGGGGCCCAATTAAGAGTTTTTATGGAAAGAAGTGTGTCTATCAAGCCAAAGGAATGAAAACAATGTGTCAAACAACAAACAAAGCTCGTGACATTTATGCAACAAAAAGGGTTAAAAGTTCAGCTGCTACTTTTGAAGCTAGGTTTCTGATATTTATCCTCAACATTTCAACACTGTTCATTTTTAAAAGCAAAATAAAGATAACAGCAAATTAGAAATCTTTAGTTCAACATCTCAGTTCACGTGAGATCCAACATATAACTATAACTAAGAAACTCAGCCGTTTATCTGCAAGGAGAATTGACATAAGAGAACTTGAACCATCAACAACGGCAACGACCAATCAGAATAATCGCAGGCTAAACTGTTAACTGACGAACTCTATTGAATTGCATGAGATCATAACAATTAGATGATTCAGATTTCATGTTAACTTTACTTTGGCACCGGATGATGAAAAAGCATTAAAGATAAAAATGAATATAAGAAACCTAGTCATCAGCACTCTTATTGTGAAATATATTAAAACTACTTTTTAAAATGTTTACCTTTGTGTATTCTGGGATGAGGAAGAATATAATTCCCAAGCGCTACCTGACTTGATCTGATGTCACCCGCCTTGACTGTATCTTTTATCCATGATGATTTGAAAACTGTAAGTTCCTGTTTTGTATACCTTTCTGAGCTAAATATTCTGAAATAGCAACAAGGTATAACCAATTATGTCTTTTAAATCAATGTGAACTTTGTGCCAATTAATAAATTCTCAAGCTTGGATCTTCCATGACAAATCCCAAAATAATTGTATCAACATAAACATAAAAAATTTTGTAACTATCACCAACCAGCAACCATTAGATTTCAATGTACTAAACTTCAAGAACAAGTGACTTTATTATGGGTCCTAAGATAAGGCTGCTGGGCTGTGTGTTAGATCTTGGGCTCCCTGTTCAATAGTTACAAGGCCGCTAAGCCAGTAAGCCATATGCCAATGGATGTGAAGGCTGTGAATGCTTTGCAAGTTGTTCAGCCAACTTAAAAAATATAAAGGAAACTCAAATTGTGACAAGACTAGTTTACCAACTGTGCCTTAAAAAATCAAGAGTCCTAAGAATTTTTCAGATGAGTGGATGCTTCTGCAAACTATTGGATTGCAACAAGACAGAATAAAGAAGATGGCAACGTTCAGAAAGCAACTCTTCTACACTTAGCCAGGTTAGATATTCAGTAACAATAATGAATATTGAATATTGTAATGCGCATCTATTCTTATAGAACAAGGAATGCGCAGTAATAAATTATTGTAGTGGCAGGGTATTCTAGAATCTAACAGTCAATGCTTTTAACTTTTTGTAATAAAGCCTGGCAAGTCACTCACTGTGTGCAACGATGCAGGCAGTGTTGCACCATGTAATGTACAGTCTAAGATTAAGAATATTTTGATACAAAATAACTTAATATTTAGTCTGACCCTCTGACTGAGTTATATGGTAAGTAAATGATATATCACAGCTTAATATTTAGTCTGACTCTCTGACTGAGTCATATGGTAAGTAAATGATATATCAATTGAAAATACTCTTTTGGGCACAAAGTGTTTTAAAGTGGTTGGCTCTAATGAATAAAGTTTCTGTATCAAATATATTGTTTTATAGTATACACAAGTTGCAGGATCTTGACACTGTTATCCAAGAGATTTAACAATTAAATAAATTTATAAACTTGTACCAAATAACCATGATATCATTATATTAGTTTTAAAGTCAATATATGAAATGTTCATGAGCACATGTACAATACATTCAACTATCTTGTAATATTGAGTTCCCCTTTCCCATACTAAGTAATTTAACAGAGTAAAACTTACAGTTGAACATCAGGCTCTGTTGAACTGTCAGCAAAAATGAAGTCAGCATTTTCAAAGCTATCCAACGAACCAGTACTATCAACTGACACATCAAAAAGGGAGAGATTACCTTTATTAAGAAACTAGTTTGACTACCTCTAACTAGTAGAAGTTATTTTCATCAACTAGTGTACTATCAGGAATGTTGCAATGCTTGACAGTGTCGAATGAAGTGTTAAACTGATACTTCAAAAATATCTTATTAATTTTGAAAGTTTCTACACTAAATTTTTTGCTACTTTTTGCTACTTTCATTTTCATTAAAAGCTTCAAGTTGTTTCAGATTTGACTAGAAAATAGGAAGTACAGACACCTTCTGTCAGACACCTGTCTCAAATTTAGGTACTATAACATCAGTTCTGTCACCTGGTCAGGACAAACATGTGTAAGACCAAGCAATTGTATCTCATCATTATTTTTGTAGAAGGATCCCGTGAGATTGTTAGCATGTTGATGCAAATAATTTTAAAGTCAATTTGTAAGGGCCACCATAATCATGTCCTGGGCTATTCTGTAGTGCTGCCCGTTTTCTGGATTCCTTGTCTTATCTGCATCAACATTGCATTGGCTAGGCCAAGGATGCCACTCCGACTAAGCCATTTATTTTTGTCTTTGCACCTCTTCCGGTCCGCACAGCCATCTCATACAAAGAGCTGATTTAATACCCTCCATAACATTAACACAAGCTACTGCCATGATAGTACTTCTAACAATATCATATTTGCGATTCACTGCAGTTTGATGAATCGATTCCAATCAACGTTCAACTTACAGGCCTATTTTTCATGCAACTAATATCTCGCGACGCCATTGCAAGCCAAGTTACAAAGGGGCTGTTACACAGCGCAACAGCTCCTGGAACTTGCAGTTCGTAACTGCAACTTGTCTCGCAACGATTTTAGCCGTTACACGGGGTATTTAAAACACGCTGTGCACAATGGCGTTGCGAGAAGAAAAACTGCCTCATGCCTGAACACAATGAATTCTAAACATAACATTTTCCTTTCAGTGAGGGAGATTTATTCAATACAACAAAGTTCCAAGAAGGTTTCTTCTTTAAAAATGAACTGTTTTTGACTTGAGGTCGAAACGACTTCACTGAAAAGTTATAAATTCTGGACAGCGTTGTGACCTGTCAGATTCATAGCTGTACTTTTAATCAAGAAGAAACCACCTTCTAACGCCAAAGTAAGCGTTGGTAAGTACAAGTGTTGGAGAGCTTAGAGTCATCTAAACAAACTTACGCCAAAGAGTTTTTGCAGCTGGATCAACACTTGTAGAAAACCAGGCTGAAAGCCCGTCCAGATTGATCACCATTGTTGTGCTTCCCGCCTGGCCTGGTACTCTATATGGAGGCTAACACAAAGTACCTCGTGCTTGAGTGTCAACGGTTTGAATGTTGATGCAGACGCGAAGAATCTAAACACAAAACAATAAAGTGCAAACCTTCATCGGATTTTCACTGAGCTCAATATAATCACAGTATTTTTGGAGAAAGAAATTTTTGGTTTGATCCTGTGGTTGCAGCTTGGATATGGAGCGCCCATTTGACCGTGATGGCGCGGTAAGATATTTTGCTAAAAACTTGTGTTCTCGCCATGTCAATATCAGCATGGCGTTGTTTTACTCATTTCAAACGATCTTGTGATATTCATAGCGTTTCCCGAAAGAAACAGGCGGTTTTAAGTTCGCAGATTGAATGTTTGATTATTCTGTTCACAGTTTTATGTAAAAATATAGTTTAAACTCTTACCATTCAATGTTGTCAGAAGATATTTCAGTTCGCTAAAGTTCGTTTTTGATTTAGTTTATTAGAGCATATAATTATCTCATTCTGTTTTGTCTAGCCTTTAATATTTTGAAATTTGTATTGATTAGACTACAAAATTTGTTTTTCCACTTAACAGGTTTCTGCTATATCATTTGAAATCAATATTTACATCGGTTTTCGATCAAAGTTGTCCCAACGTTGCTCAGAATATTTGTTACGGGGAGATTTAGCATGTATTATAACATGGAGTTATCTAATATCGAAAGATATTTCTGAACAGCTCCACGTTATTAAAAAATTAGAAAATTAGATAATTGAAATAATAACTGTCAAAAAGTCTTAGGACTGTGTACATCCTTCAGGCGAGTAAGAGCTTGAAATATTCTGCTGCTTTTCCCAAATTTATCCATGGGTAAAACAGCGAGTTAATCGTCTAACTCCTAACTGCAAACTCCTGTTCGTATTTCGAGTTTAGATCAAGACTGCCAACTTTGTTGTCTAAGAATAATTCCTGCTGTTTGTATCACCTGACACTGTCAATCTTGTTGAGACCACCCACAGCTAAGTACTTAAATTTCAAATAAACTATATATACTGCTTTAACCAATTTATTAGAGCATGAGTTTGTTAAGATTAGCAATTCCAGCCAATAGTATTTTGCAGCATCTTGTGGTCGCAGAATTCCAACATCTCTCCTGTGAGAGCAAGGGTTGTTTTCACCATCCTGAATGGCTATTATGCTTTAGCTATGCTGGCTAACAAAATTCTTTTAATTTATTTACAATTTATTGTTTTTGCAGTCCACACCTCCCTACTCTTCACGGTACAGATTTGGAGCAATAGATTCTCCACACAGGAGTAGTGTGCGATCAATTTCTTCATTTGCTGGTGGCTCTGTATCTTCTTTCCAAGATTTCCCAACAACAACTTACCACCCTGAAGGGATGGCAAGCCCACGAGGTACAATGGCTCAGTCCAACAGCAGAGGTAAGAATTGGTCCTCTTGCAAACCAACATGAAACCCTAAAAAGTCATGAGTATTAATGAAATTAATCAGGGCAACCCAATTTATCTCAATTTTAATGTGTATGTTCAGTCGAACCCCTCAGGACAACATGCAGTTAAGATGGACAACTCTGTAAAACAAGTTTTTTTACACTTAATCATGGCTCCTACCGTTTTCTCATGCCTACAGTTGTTTACTGTATTGGTGTTGGTTTTAGAGAGGTTTGACTGTATGGGGCTTAAAACGACATTTCTTTTAGCAAGCTAGAACACAATCAGTTGAACTCATTCAAAAATGTACTGAACTTGATGTTTGATTTATATTACATTTTAGTTTAGATTTAAAAGTAAGTCAAGCTCAGACTTTTTGACAACTCCAGATGTTGAATAAATTTGACTAGCTTTTAATTTGCCCTTTTTTCATATTTTAGCTGTGATATCTGCATTGAAAGGCTTGCAAGAGAAAATTAAAAAACTTGAGCTGGAAAGATCTGAGGCTGAAACAAATTTAAACAAACTGGCCACTGAATCTCGTCACTACAAAGACATTCTACAAAAAGAGCATTCAGCTAGAGAGGTAACAAAAGGATTGCTCTCGCAGCAAAATGAAGGTAGGCAGGCTGTAGGCAGTATTGACAATCAACATATTAATAAGCAATAAATAAGTGTAAATAGATAAATGTGAAAATTAATTATGATCATATTAAACTTATATGAATTTCATATTTGTAAATTAAACAAATATTGTTTATTTTGTAAATATAAATATCAAGAAACTTCAAGCAGTTCAAACTTTGCCTGTAGAATTATCACCAATAACCGTAAGTTCGCCACATAACTCCTGCATTTCAAGATCTCAACTAGCTCTCAAACAACAAGCGTCTGAAATTCAAAGAAGTCATCCTTATGATTAAAAACTTGAATAGTATGGCACCTAGTCTAGGAACCTAAGCAAAATGTTTTGTAAGAGGTCGGACATCCACGAGCGGCAAACCAGTCAAAGAGATAGTTTACAGATTCCATTGTACAAGTTTGCAGCAGGAAAGGGCTCCTTTAGTTATAGAGCTGTGAACTATTGGAACAATCTTGACTCTAAAAAAAAAATTACAACATTGATTGATTGGTTTACATTTTAGAGTACATTATTTTTAAGTTTTTTAACATATTGTTAATAATAATTAATTGTTTTATAATAAAACATTTTTATTGTATTTTTGATTAATTATAGATCTATTGGTTTTACTGAATATGTAAATAGTTTCTGAAAAACCCGGTGTGGGAGAACACTATTAAAGTATAATTATTGTTATTATTTAAGTACTATTTAATTAAAATTAAAACTGATTCTAAGCTAAAAATAAAGGTTAAATGTATCAAAAGATGTTTTAAACATAAATTCTAAATCATCATAATAATATTTTCATAAGATAAATGTTAATGTGTGCAACAATCTCAACAGAAATTCAGGATGAACTCCAAGCAGCTGACTCACGCTGCAAACTTTTGGAGAAGCAGTTAGAATACATGCGCAAGATGGTTCAAACTGCAGAGACTGAGCGTGACACAGCAATCCAAAGATCAACAATGCTTGCCCAACAAACTGTTCAACAAACAACTGAAGAAATTAAAACACAGCTTGAGAAACTGTCAGGTTTGGAGAGAGAACACATGAAGTTAACTGCATCACATTCTATTGCTGAGGTACGAGATAACTGACTGACAAGTTGTTTTTAGATTTGAAATTTTGTTTTTTAAGCCTCTGAGTTTGAATATTTTTACTTCTTTTTCCCTCCGCTCCTTATTTATAGCACTTGTTGTTTATACCTGACTGTGTTTAGTTTTTCAAAATTTTATAGTTTATTTACAACATAATAGTAATTGACTGTATAATATTATCATTATTGTAGTTATAGTTGCAGCTACCTGACTGCCTGAACTTACTTTGTTTTAACTGGTGTTCTGAATTGAAATACAGTCTAACCTCAATTTATCTGGACTCATTTGGACTTTGTTAAATGGTCTGAATAATCAGAAGATTAAAACGAATATTGATGATCAATGCCATACATGCACAGATCCAGAAATCTAAGGAGGGGGGCATAAACCTCAACGCAAGCCCTCATCCCTCACCTGCACTCAGGGACAGCATCAGAGCATATTTGGGGGGCCTAAATTTGTGCATAACACAACAAAATGAGTGCCAAAGGTGTGAGCTTTCTAGAGTGGTTCGGATGAGGCCTTCCCCAGAAACTTTTTAAATTTCAGATCCCCAGAAATGTACTATTTATTTCTATCAGTCCAAACAAAAGTTTGTCAAATTTTTCATTGTCATCATTGTTAGTTCTCTTCAGCAAAACTATTGGTGAGGCTTAAGCTCACCCAGCCCTATAGCTCTATGGTCCCTGACACTCTACTGGCATTTCACTAAGCCTGATAAGTACGTCTGAAAACTTGCCTTTTAGTTTGGCCATTTTTGCTCAATTTTTTCTCCCTCAACAATGAACATTTATTGAAAATGAAACAGAAACATGTTATTTTTGGTTAGAAAAAGTATTATGACAAAATGTGTAAGTTTAGTATTTAGAAATTAAAGTTCACTTACTTTCTAATATCTTTTTTTCAATGTTGTATATATAGTGTTTGATATGGTTTCTTTCTTTTTTTTCTTTTTGCTTCCACAGAGTAAAATAAAAGAACTAGAAGATAGACTGCGAGAGGAGACACTACAACGACACATAATGCAGGACAAAACTGCAGAGGTTGTTAGTACTATCGCTATAGCAACAGTATTTGTCAGCCTATTAATTGATATATTTATAGTTATAACATATACTGCAAATTATCGACACATAGCTCTAGAGTGTCCGTAACAAAAAGGTTAAGTTTGTAAGAACTTGCTCCCAAGGGCCGAGATTTTGTGTCCTGACCTTTGTCTGTATTAGAGAGGGTCCGTATTACAGAGGGTTTTTTAAAAGAAATTATGTGCGAGAATTTTGTCGATACATAGGAAACTGTACACCAGAAATGAGACTAACAAGTCAGAATTATTTGATGTCAGTCATTGTATCTTGTTGCAGAATTTTAGGTAAAGAAGAGTTTTAAGTTGACATCACGTTTCAGGGTTTCGGTGGGGTCTTAAAAAGTCTTAATTTTTATTTAATTGCTCTTTTAAAGTTCTAAATTTACGAAATTCATTCACTAGGTCTTAAAAAGGTCACAATTTTTTGGTGGTGCACAAGAAAAATATTTTTGAAACACCCCAGTCTTTCTTCATCATTGTCGGATCCTGTCTGGATACATAAGCAGCTGTGCCGTGATATTGGTCTGCAGATGTTGGTCTTAAATATTTTATTTAAGGTCTTAAAAAAGACTTAAAAGGTCCTAAATTTGACCAAGTGCTAGCTGCAGGAACCCTGACGTTTACTATTCCAAACACCTTCGGGTTGTGACACAAATAACTTTTTTGTATCATTGATAGACTAATTGGTTAAACCAAACAGAAAAGGCTCTTGTTGACTGTTTGGATCCTAGACTATGAAGTAACTAGCATAACAAAACCTGTCGATTCGAGTGAGACCTTGCCACTGGAAATCATCTCAACATTATAGAATCTTGACCAAGACTGACAAGGAAGAGTTTCCACCACCAGCCAATTACAGACACTCCCTTCATATCAAAGTTACTGGAGCGCGTTGCCACCACTCAAAAAAACAATTACCTATCAGAAAATAATCTGTTCGCTAAATTCCAATCAGCGTACCGAATGTTTCACAGTACAGAAACAGCAATACTACGGGTGACAAACGACTTACTCCGTGAAATCGATTGTTGGCATGAAGTTATTCTAGTGTTACTCGATCTATCAGCAGCTTTTGTTACGACTGACCACACCCTTCTACTAGCGAGACTCCAGGGCCCGATTCCTCGAAACCCGGTTAGTGCTAACCCAGGGTTAATTACCATAACAACCAAAAGGTTATGTTAATAATTTATCCTAAGTTAAGCGTTATCGCGTTAAGAAGAACCGGGCCCATCGCTATGGCTTGGGAGGCACGGTGTTAGCATGATTTGACTCATATCTCACAAACAGGGAACAATCGATATAGTGGTGAGGGACGTGGTCTCATCCGCTGAGCTCTTACAATACGGTGTACCACAAGGCTCTGTTCTTGGGCCGCTACTACTCTTGCTCTTATTTTGCTCCGTTGGAAGACGTGATAAAAGCTCGTGGTATCAACGGCATGATATTTACAGACGATACGCAACTTTACTTGTCAGTAAACTGCACAACTAACAGAAACGCAACTCTAACCAAACTGGAGCACTCTTTTGTATCTGGCATAGTATTTGACTCTTACAATGGAACCTCGACATGTATAAAGAACCTCTATATATAACGAGCAATTTAGTAAAACGAATTACACTTCTTGTTCGAATACAAGAAAACGTATGGAGACACGTACCTCGATATAAAAAACAAATTTTTCAGGTCCCCTGCAACTTCCTTATATCGTGGATTTTGGTTAAGGTTTTTAAGCTCCATGACGCTAAGAAAAGATAAATCATTTTAATCAAGTTATTTATTTTCAGCTGCAAACTGTTGCTGAAACAAATCGGATTCTCATGAACATGGCGTCACCTCCTCCTCCTCCAAAGCCAAAGAAGAAGAAGAAAAAGGTAATAGATAATTATTGACTAGTTTGTTTACAACTTTGGTTAGTTTTTTTAGATCGATGAGAAACTGAAGTGAATGTCAAGCCTTCTCTTCCTTGTTGTTGCCAGTCAGATAAGGGGGTAGAACCATTTCCTATTTCTCAACCTGGTGTCATTCAGGGTTCGTACGGGTCATGGAAAACCCGGAAAGTCATGGAGTTTTAGAGTTTCATTTTACAGGCCTGGAAGTTTTGGGATTTTATTTCTAAAGGGTCATGAAAAATTGTGGAAAATTGGCAAAATTTAGATTGGTAACAACGTGTAGAAAAAAATAACCAACCCTGGTAATTATTTGCACAAAACTACATTCTTTTTGCTGAATAATCAATGCTTTTACCGCAGAGATAGACTCGCGGAGACGCAGTGCGGTAAAACCGTGCGAGAGTTAAATCAGACCAACTTTTGTGGCTGTAACCAAGTACGGGGGAATGAGGTCCATCTTTTGAAAGGGAAAAGGGAAAAATGAAACTACAGTTGGTTTATTGAGGGAAAAAACAACAATGCTAAGTCATGAATGGAAAATTGAGAAAAGCCGTGGAAATTCATGGAATTTCCGAAAGTTAAAAGAGTGCGAACCCTGTCATTTACTACTGGTTGTTTCTCAACTATGGACAATACCATATTCTTCATTAGTTTGCTAGAGTGTTTTTGCCCCCCAAGTACATATAAGTATAAATTAAATGGCCCCGTAGATAAGCGCCGGCCTAAAGAACCACTTAGCTTGAGATAGAATAAACCAGTTCTCATTTTCAAGAGCAAATTAAGACCAATACTAGAACAGTGTTTTTGCTCGTTCTTTACGTCATGTCTCCTTTCTTCAAGAGTAAAGCCAAACGGCCAAGATCTGCTCCGGTCCCAGTACAACCAAGTGCTCACTATCACCTGAATATGGGTAACTTACCGTTTGTTGTCGGCAAGGTATGAGTGCTACTACTGACAGTAGAATTGCGAAACTGTGGTTAATTTTGTTTCCTACTTGCTGTTTCACAATATCAGATGTAGTACGTCGTTTAGAAGCAAACGTCGACGCAATTTTCTCTTGTAAACAGTTGGTGGGTGTCATTTATCCCGCGCGAGTTCGGCGTCTGAAACCTCGTATGATGGTACAACAACCTCATTGGTAGTGCTTATAACGGGGCCTATGGTAGAGATAGTGATAATTAGTGAAAATGATGGTTTTCGCAATAGAGACGATGATGTTAGTGATAGTGATAAAGAATACTTGGTAGTAGCAATGATGAGCGTGGGGATGATGATAGTACTGATGATTATGTTGATCATAATGATAGTGGTGATGACAAAATAGTTTAGAGACAACTGACGATAATTACAGTTTTGTTTCTTAATGTATTTTTGTATGATTTTCCTCCGTCAGTCCACTGGCAAATCACATGCGGTCGGTGCCAATGTGCAGCAAGTCCTCGCCATGATGAAGAACCACAACCCTGCTCTGTGCAACGCAACTTCGCGTGTCCGCCGCCAGTATTTGCCAAGCACTCCTTCGTCATCTGGAAGTGAAACAGAAGCTGGTCTCGAGGAGCTCTTAGTAGCCTTGCAGGATGAGTTTGGCCACATGAGTTTGTAAGTCTTAGCAAAATGGCAAATACTTTTTTATAATTAACGTTTTAAACAAAGTGAACGTTATCTAGGTTTTTAAATGATAATAATTGTATATATATGAATAGAAGTTTAGAAGTTAATTAGGTTTTTTTATTTAACTGAAGTAAAAAGGATCTTTTATCTAAGAGATTCCCAGTGATTGGACACGTGATCTCACACCTAATAAGGCCAATAATAAAAATGTTGATGGTGTTGATGATGATGATGGTGGTGATGGTGATAATGATGATTATGATGATGATGATAATGGTGATGAAGATGGTGAAAGTGATAATGGTGAAAGTGATGATGCTGATTGTAATGATGATGGTGAAAGTGATGATGATGATTTTGATGATGGTTATAATGATGATGAAGGTGATGATTATGTTGATAACGATGATAACGATAATGATGATGGTGGTGATGATGATGATAACAGTTTGTTTGAATATCGATTGTTTTGCTCAATACTTACAAAGGACATTGCTTTGTTTGTTGATTTTAGCGAACACCAAGAACTTGCCCGACAGATACAAGAATCAGACAACCGTCATGTCCGCGAGGACCTGGAACGAGAGCTTGAACAATTAGTTTCCCGGATGGAAGCCAAAGGCGAGCAAATATCTCTTGTCAGAAGACATAAAGAGAAGCTACAAGCACGAAAATTTCGAAAACCAAAGGCAACAAAACCTCAAAGAACGAGCGCGGTTTTGTCGGGATCTGGGGATCAAGTACAAGTTATTACGACAGTCAAAACAATGGGACAGGGACGAAAAGGCCCTGAAACGAGCGAAAGGGGGTCTGGGGCGAGTAGTAACATGAAAGTTCTTAAGGGAATGAAAAACTTGCAGAGTTCTTTAGGAAAAGATGATTTACACTGGGACTAGTAGGCGGTTATAAACAATTATTTTAATAGTAAATTGTCATGTACGAGTTAGTAAGCGTATATATTGCATCAGCTCAGATATTATCTTGTAGATTGCGATTCAATAAACGACTATTACAACTGAGTTGATACTGATAGAATCTTTTGTAACAAAACAATTATTCTTTCTCTATGCGTTTAAGGTTTGAGTCAGTAGTCGTAGAATTTCGCTTTCCTTAGTGAACGCGTCAGATAACGGTAGGTTTAGTCCTAGTATTTCACATATACCTAGCTAACAGACCATTTCACGGTTGTAGTTGCTTCATGGGTAATCGGCACATGAATAACGAGAGTCTTATCAACGATTTCTCGCAAAATTACAAAAACGTGAGAAATATTGGAGGGGCCCGACCACACCCTTTCTCTTACCTTCTCTTACATTTTTAATAAATTTTAAGTTTTTTTGGGGGGGTGGGGGGGAGGGGCCCTGCTACTGCCCTATCATTGTTAGAGGAATCTATGATTGATATCGCAGTGGACTACTTTGTGCTCATTGTTGACCAAAAAAATTTAATATAAGATCACTCGCGGTCTTGGAAGACTGCGGACGTAATTCTTATTGGTTTCGTCACAATCTGTGTACCAAATCATTTGATAGTAAGCACAATTTTTGTTTCGTTAATCTCTATCACGTGTACATGTACCCAAATCCCCTAGGGCACAAACACCATCACCGACCGGTGGAATTAATTAATGAAGTTGAGCGAATTATTAAAGTTTTTTTTGTTTGGTTTCCGTGTGTGGCGGCTAGCTAGGTGGCTCTTTTTTTGTCCTTCCTAGATGATTTGATTTGCACGCATACTTCCGTTATTGTAATCAGTTATAGAAAGTATACACAAATAAGTGTATAGATAAATTACAGATAAAATAAATCTAAAACTTAAAACCTCCAGTTTGATGAAAAAGAGTTGAATAAACGATCGAGGTAATTTACTTAACAACACTTAATTACTGATAATTTAAGGCTAAATTTGAGTGATCGCAAGTCAATATACGTATACCACGCGCTCTTATCGAGGACGATAAAATAAATTTGTAATTAGGCGTATAGTTTGATTGAAACTCAAATCTTGAGGAAGTATACAACATTTTGGGCAAAATAGTCCATACACGTTTAACTGAGTAAGATTTTTTTTGCTTAATTTCAACAAACACGACTTCAGCATGTGGGAGGCTAATTAAATAGTTCAGTTGACTGATACTTGTTTACAGACTCTTTAGACTTATTGTATTTTAAACAAATCACTTATCTTTATGAGTTCACACTTCTACAACTTTGTCTTACTGAAACTTTGAAGTTTACTTAAGCAGCAGTTAAACAAATGTTTTGTCAACAACTCAATTTTTATGTTTTCTTATGAAACCATGACGTTTTTGAAAGCTTTGTTTAACAGTTTATCATAAAAAAAAGAATGGGAGGCTTTCTCTGTGTAAACATAATGGAAGCACACACTGAATAAAATGACTTCATACAACGTATTAACCCTCAAAACTGTTGGACTTGCTTTTTGCATAAGGAGAAAAACAAGCTTGCAGTCGTCTCGGGTCCAATGACACCGAACTCTATACTGCTGTGGAAAAGTTGTCCTATTAGAATGTATCTAACAGTGTCGGTGCTAAGCACTCTCGCCTCAGGATCAAAGCGAGTCCTACATAAACCGTTGATTTTGTAGAGTCCTCGGAGTATTAACCAAAGAAAACTTTATGGCACGCGAAATATCCCTTTGAACCCGGAATATTCCTTCTACTGAAGGCTAAATGTTTTTGATTACCTGCGGTTTGCAAGATAATGCATTGTTTGCAAGAAAAACTCTTCGAGGGGGAAATTGCAATCGGAGATATTTCAGTTGGCATTCTAAGCAGTAAGTACGCTCGCTAGAAATCTATACATAGCGATAGATTTGATTCACAAAAAGCACTTTGACGTCAAATGTGTAAAATGGTGTAACGTTGCCCGCAACTGAATTGGAAACCCTTCGTGTAGCCACACGGTGAAAATCGTACCTTGCAATGTTGCACGAGAGAAGGATCGGTTGATACCTCGCACAGCGTCATCGTGCAACAATTTCAGGAGGTGGCTGCACGTTGCAATTCTCTCATTGTGCGCAACTGAAACCCTTCGAGTAGCCACACTGTGAAATTGTTACTTGCAGTATATTGCAGGAGTAGGATCGGTTTCTACTTCGCACAATATGGACGTGGCTATGCGGTTGGTTCTCTTCTGTTGCGCGCAACGTTGCAGGCAATGTTGCATCGTGCAGCCGTAACTTAAATTAACTCCCAATTATTTTCGTCCGAATTCATGATCACGCATACGTATCTATAAACGTTTATATACTCTGAAGTGTTTGTAGTAAAACTAATATTTTCCTATTTTCGAAGAAAGTTAGCTCTTCCTGAACGTATCTGTAATTATATAAATGCAACAGATATTATACCCGTGTATACATAACTTTCTAGAACCGGGTATCTTACTAGCCACGCACCTCCTGCATGTAATTCCCGAAAAGCTTACTAGCTGTTGTTGTCGAGTCCCATACACCCTCGTAGGCCATATGGCTGAGGCATCGTTCGCTCGTGCGGCGAGAGATCATATGAAAATCCCAAACGAACGCCTGCTTTAGAGGTTAATAGTTGCTTTGATTCGAAATCCGGTCAGACCAGTTGATGCCGCGCTGTGTCCTTAAGCAAGACACTAGTGGTTACCCAACTCAGTGTTCCTGTCGACTTAGCTGTGTAAACTGAGCTTCTCCTTGGGGCTAACCTGCGATAGATTAGTGTCCTGTTCAGGGGGAGTCAAAAATTCGCGGAAACCGGAGATAAGCATCTGACTGATTGGCCTGTGGGGTACTTTTTAATGAATGTCAATACATCTATGACTTTTAAATTCAATTGGTGTTGTTTAAGTTTAGGTAATGTTTAGTAACAAAAAGTATTTCAAGGGTGAAATTTTTTTTATGCCTTGATACTTTTTAAGGTAGTCTGGTAGACTTTTCCGACGAACACCCCTACTCTTTTCAACCCCCGGGGGCGGAGCAAAAGGAAAACAGGGTTTCCAGTGTTTTTCCTCAAAACTTTTTTCATGCTCCCCACAAATAAAAAGTTTATTGTTACTGAGAACAGCTTTAATCTGGACCACACCGACTTCTTTCTGCACAGATTAAAAATTAGGTTAAGACCTGTGCGAAACAAAGTTAGACATCGATCCTCGATCAATCGAAAATAAAATATTGCTCAGTATGGTTGTCACTAGAAGGCCGCTTGAAAAATTCCGTTTTAGCAATACAAACTTGAAAACTTATGTTTCTTTCACTAAAAACGTACTCCCTTAGTCCTCCCTATTCCAAATTGTCCTATATGTTTCCTTGTAGCCTAATTTCAGACAATTTTCGATTCCCTTTCAAGAACTATAGTTGTTTAATTCGCTTAGTAATAACATCAAAGATTGTGAAAGCACTGATTTCGTTATTTAGCAAGAAGCTCAAGGAATTTTTTGTCTTTGTAAGTCTTGACAACTTTGTTATTTGTCTGAATACATGAATGAATCAGTGAAAAAACGAACGAATGAATGAATGGATGGATGGATGGATGGGTGGGTGGGTGGGTGGGTGGATGGATGGATGGATGGATGGATGGATAGATGGATGGATGGGTAGATGGGTGGATGGATGGATGGATGGATGGATGGATAGATGGATGGATGGATGGATGGGTGGATGATGGATGGATGGATGGTTGATGAATGATAGATGGATGATTGATGATTGTAGATTAATGATGGATGATTAAATGATGGGTGCTTAATGATGGATGATTAATGGATGATGGATGGATGGCGGATGGATTATGGATGATTAATGATGGATGGATAGAGGGGTGATGGATGAATGATGATTAATTATGGATGAGTGGATGGACAGATGGTGTATGATGATGAATGATGAATGCTTGATGATTGATGATGGATGGATGGATAGAGGTATGGTGGATGATTAATAATGGATGATGAATTGGTGGATGGAAGGATGGATGGATGGATGGGTGGGTGGGTGGGTGGGTGGGTGGATGGATGGATGGATGGATGGATGGATGGATGGATGGGTGGGTGGGTGGGTGGGTGGATGGATGGATGGATGGATGGATGGATGGATGGATGGATGG
>JAOBAT010075289.1:6511-20781 GCA_026413305.1 Hydrozoanthus tunicans | reverse complement strand
GGGGAGCGTGGGTGTCCTATGAAGTAACAAACAAATAAAGTAAACATGAAAAAGCAAATAGACGCGCGACGTAATATCAACTTGATCCCAATTCTCCTTACACGTACATTACACGTCATGTGGCATCTTGCAAGCACAAAGCGAGAAGTTTGAATTTTGAACTGTCGCGAACCGAGAGAAAATACTTGACTTTATTGAAAAGTTTGCCATTATATAGAAAAGGCCAACAGTCACCTCAGTTCCTAAGGAAATTACAAAACGATCTTATTTGCAGTAGCTTAGACATAATCCTCTTACAAGCTTTCAAGTAGACACGGGAAAAATAACTGGTGAAATCGCCTTGAGACAACTTTGAAATGACCCCGTGTGTTCGGGACAAAACAAGTTCAATTTGGACGTTTTGAACAGCACATCCCAAGGACTTGCCGTTGAGCTTTGCGGTATCTGTAACAATCTGTTCAAATAGCCATTGAAAACAAGCCAGTGCACACTCGGCCGACTAAAACTGGTATAATAGTTGTGCTTTTATAAGGTTAACAAATTTAAGATTTAGTTTGGTACCTAGCTTGAATTGCATTGTCTTTCGAATTTTGCGTACGAAAGTCGAAAGCTGTTTTTCGACTAATAAACGCTACTTTTCAAACATTATTTGCTTTTGATGTGTCTAAATAATGTGACTACGTGTCAATAAATGGGAGAATTGTTATTACTTTCAACAAAAGAAACCATTTCGTCAAGTACTTCGTATTTCCTTTCAGAGATTTCGTTGAGCTGGCTCAGACTTGTCGACCGCAGTAAACTGCATCTTCTCGTTTTAGTTTCCCAGTTTAATGCCTAAACAGGTTAATTTTCATTAGTTATCAGACTTGAGTTATAATTTTTTATGTTGTCACTGGCTAACATGTTTTCTACGATAAAAAAAACTTGGTTATTTGCAAGCAATATTGTAATGGCGGCGGATTTTGATTCAGTGTTGTGTGAAACTTTTAAAGGCGTTTTGTGTGCTCTCTTACAGAGCACAGTTTTTTCCGATCTCGACCAATCAGCGTGCGAGATTCACATGGGTTATTTTATAATTGTTCTTATTTCATTTTACCAATTGAAAATGGATTTCGCTATAGGTTAGTACTATAGCGAGGTCCAAATTAAAATGACATAACACGAATGAGATATAAAACCGCCATGTAAGCGAAAATCATGTGACGGCTCATTGAGTAGCGTCCGTTGAGAATTTTCAAGGAATCTATTTGTGGGTCGTGGTTATTGTTTGATGGCGTTACTTTTGGTTACGTCGCCATAACGCAGTGCACAGTTGCGAATGATTAGTTGAAAGAAAGGACAATTCTACGGAAAATCGTGCATGTAGGTACATATTCAGATCGTTTTATAAATGCTTCGGAGTCGGTAGATCTCAAAGTAAATTCGTTCAGTGGCTTGGCCAACCCTATCTAACGGTTTATATATAGTAACTAGCATTAATTGACGACTCGGTGAAAAACACGGTAGCAAGCTATATAGCATTTGTCACGAATAGTTAAGAACGATTCGGACGCAATTCGTTGAAAATAATTAGCGGTCACTATTGTTTGTAATACTAGCTGCTACACAATCATTAACTACAGTATATATTGATCTTATCCTAGCGCCTGTGTTCAAAACTATTTTGAACACGGGCGCTAGGATAATATAGCAATTGTTATTCCCCTTTTTATATAAAGCAAACCAGTTAGTTTGGGGTTTCGTTTTTGTTATAAATTATTTTTATTGAGATAAAAGCGTTCTGCCCTGATTTTCAGCTCAAAATTTCCTTTCACATTTGGGACTGATCTTAGGAATACCATAGTCCTCAACTCGAAATTTTTTCCGGCCCCAAAACTTTTATTGGAAGACCGACAGTAATATAAAAATATTCAGGTCAGAAAACAATTGAGACTCATTTTCTTTCTATCTCTATTTTATTAGCTTAGAATATTAAGAATAAGATTCCGTTTTAGAGAATTAAAAGGTGTTTCTATTGATAACCTTATAACGGAATAGCCGCTAACTCGGGTTTTTATTACCTGAGTGGCCGAGTATTTTGTTAACATGCAAAGACACCTTTACTGGTAACTGTTTTAAACAAAAAACCCTTGATTTACCGCGCGTTACGGAGCACAACAAGTTATCAATATTAGTTACTACTAATTACATTTAACGTTCGTTTTAACAGGCTCATAAGTTATTTTGTCGACATTAAGCAGTGGTTTTAATGCTTCCGCAGTAGTTCAATCCGTCATCTTGCTTCACTTTGTGTCTAGAATAAAACGACATAGCGTTATCTCAAGGCAGAAAGAAAAAACAGATTCTTGTTGCGTTATGCATTTTGCCAAAGAAACACACAGATGTAAGGCTAATCTTATGAAAGTGTCCAGCCTATTTTACAGTTCTTTGCCCTGACATTAATAACATCTTCTACAAAACCTGAGCGACCATATAGCTAAACCCAACATGATCCGACTGTTTTGCCAGTTTGCTAACATAAGAGATTGTATAAGATTCTGAACACAAACCTCCATTTCTCTAAAGCAAAAGAGAAAAATGTTAAAAACCAGAGTTTTCAAATTAAATCATTTTTGATTATCAAATACATGTAAACTAGTGGCTATTCCTTTGTAAGGACCGTTTCAGCCATTTCATTTCTCATGACACATGAACTGCATTTAACCCCTCCTTTTGATAATAGTTGTTTTAGTTACATAACATTTTTATCAACATCTTTTTTTATCCTGCTCCGCCGAAGACTTATTGTGCGGTATACCGACCGATGAGAGAATGTGCAACTCGGCTGTTGTGTAGAGCTCCCTTCCTAAGGTTGTGTACTGAATAGGAGCTCAAGTATCAGCGCGTGTAGCAAATTACGAATCGAATTTTGCAAAAACTGAATCCAACTATCTTAAGCATGCTCTAAGCTCCTCTGTTAATTTGTTTAAATCAATTTTTAAAGGGTGAAGTAGGAGTTAAGAACTAATTGGGAAGAAACTAGATTTGAAATAAAACACACTGATAGTATATTGCGGGCCTATACAAAAACCAAAAAGTTGAAAATCTCGATTTTTCAGTGAGAAAACTGGGCTTACGACATTTTATGTGGGCACAATTTTCTCTAGTCCATCATTTCATCTCAGATTTTTCAAAGTGCTATTCTATTATGAGTGTGGTCAGTGAAATCAAAAACTCAAACCAGCATAGAAATATGGCGAAAATTAGAATTGTCATTTATTAAGCGCGCACAAATTTTCCCGCCGATTCTGAATTTTCTTGGTGTGTGCATGCGGCAAGTCATGACGGGAAGGTTGAGCGTAATATTACCCGTTTCATACCGCACAATATGCAACGGCAACCCTGGCCTCTGATTGGCTGTATTTTTCAAGGCATGGGATAAATAGAGATTAATATATTAGTACTAAGATAGTACACAATGCAAAAACAAATGAAAAAAACAAACAAATACAAATAGTTTTTGATAGTCTTAAGTTTAATCTGTCATTAAAAATGTGTTAAAAATTTACAAGCTCATTTAATTTTTTGGTTAAATATGAAATTTGAAATTATATAAAAAAGAACTGGTATTTAGCAAAGCTTCAGCACTTGAAACTCCTAAAAGTTCTTTCTCATAAGAACATTGACTTCGTCTTCGCTTAGAGCGACAGAGGCGTTCGGTTTGTTTCCTTTGCCTTTCTACTTGAGGTCTTTTTGTTTTTATTGTAGAGCCTTTCTTGCTCGTTCAAACTATCTGTCCTTGAATATACTTTAGCCATTATGGTATATACTATATTTGCCTTTTAAGGTGTCTTTCAAAGCTTGCAAACATCGAACGGAGAGAATTTGGTTCCTATTCTTCGTTGCAATCTTTTTTACGAACAGCAAGGACGAACTCGCTCAGATAGTCGTTGAGTTGTGATGGTGAAATCTCTTCTATCTTCTTCGTTTCTTGTTTACATGATACTAGGAATTCCTGTAAGAGTGCAACATTCTGCTGTTTTTCGTTATGTCTTTTCGATTTCTTGATTTTCTACAAACTCGTCAACAGAAACTTGAGCGAATCTTGAAGAAGCTGACACAGCCATTGTCATTGAAACCGTTGTCAACAAAGAGCAACTACGAAGGCGGGAAAACTTGATACAACTTTCGCCACTAGTGAAAAAGATCATATCAGCGCTATGACTTACTATACGATATTTTTCACACGTGAAAAACATCGTATGACCAATCACAACTCAGTAAAAAAGCTGACACGAATTTTATTTCTTATATACCTCAGTACTTATATAATAAAATACAATACATACCCACGCTGCCTTTAGGACACGCTTTCTTTACAATATCAGGAACTAATGTCCCTAAAAAATCATCTTTCCACTGCAAAACATTTTCATCTCCTCCAGCGATATCCCTCAGCACCTAGTTACGTTGGAAAAAAAATTGAACGCATTACCAAACATCTATGATACTTTTTGTAAACACTTACTAGGTTAACAAAAAGTGGTATATATCAGAGACTTGTTACACGACAACTAAAACTAATACCAGAAGATGACAAATCAATTATAGCTTAAGGGGGAAAGGCTGACATTAAGTTGAATTGTATTAAATATTTTCTTTTTATCTATTTGTTATTTGGTTTGTGATGGTGTACTTAACAAAGACACAGCAGAACAACATTTTTACGAGGAACACTTTGTTACGCTCAGGAAATAATATGTTACTGCACAAAGCCGGGGACCGGTAACCTCTGACGTAGCAGCAGTAGGTAGTGTGGATTTTGTTTTAAAAAATTCATTTCTTTTAAAAATGATAAAAAAATAAGATTATTTTGAACACCTTTCAAGGGAAAAATTTATTGATTAAAGTTATAACATTGTGACTATTGTAGCCAGAATCGAAAGTTTTGAGTAAAAAAGTTTAGTCTGCCTCGTGCCTCGTGGTACGCCATATGCCTCCTGCTTTGTCATCACCGCACGCTTCAAGCCTAAAAAACGTAACAGGAGCAACGAGAAAAGGTTTTATTTTCGAAAATTACTATCAATAAAGGCTTCTACTTTTCATCTGGAAACTTTAAAAAAAGTAAGCTTTATAAGGACTTTAATTTATGTCGCAGTGGGCTTCTCTTAAAAAATTTCCTCTCTAATAAATCCCACTCTTTAACAAGCCCCTCTCGATACTTACATTAAGGTCGAGATTATCTGGGTTAGAGTTGGTAGTTACGGCGATTATGGTAAAGTTGTTCTTTCTCAGGTCATCTGCTACCACCTTAACTGGCCCAGGATCCATTGCTGGAGTGGAACCCTTGCTCTGTTTTCCATCTGTGACAACTACTAGTATCTATAAAATATTGGAGATCGTTGCATAACTCCTTCCTATGGGGTATAGCGAGATTGGGGTAAAGATAGAAGGTTGGTTTTAAACCTCTGAAGAAGCAGGGAATAAATACAAATGAAACAAAATACAAAAAAAAAACCCCGAAAATCAATGTTATAGACCTAAGTAGTCAGCAAGTCCTTGTGTATGATCGGTATAATGAAAAATACTGATTTCTTCAACACTTTAATTTTTGTGAAATTAACTTAAGTCTTGACATTTATAAGTTAGTGTTCTGGTATTTCCTGTCTTCTATTTCCCTTTTACCCATAATCCTTTTATAACAAAGAAATAATAATAACGACAATGAAATGCAATCAGTCCATTAAGTGTTGGTAGGGAAAATATGACTATATAAATACACAAAACTAATCTATGTATATAATCATAAGGCTAAGCGGTTTTTATCTAGCAAACCCAAGTTTCAGATTGATTACAATCTTTAGGCTACTGTCGCTCAACCTTATGATTACTACGTACAGCTCTTTCCTTGCACACTTAAGAAAAACTTCCACAGTCTCTCGAAGACAGAACACGTCAACACTTTGCTGCGCTCGAAAAGAACTATGGGCTTTTTGATCTTGTCTACCCACATTTCATCGAGCTCGCGCGCGGAGTTTACCTGGTTCGAGTGGAAAAAAGAGTTTTTCACGAGTCGGCGTAGCGGACGAGAAAAGCTTTCTTTCCACAAGAGATAAAATTCATATGTAAGTGACAACGTATACCAAATGTAGTTCCGTATGAAATCTAATATAGTGGTGTATTTTACATTAAAACACTCATTTCTATATATTACTAAATATTATATACAAGACAAAAAGTGAGAGGTGTAACATACGTTTGGATAACCAACTTCTGCATATTTGTCAAAGTATTTCTTTGCCTTCAGCAAGCCATCGTCAATGTACGTGCGACCTCCGTAATTTTTCAAGAAATCCACTTCTACTTTAAAGTAGTCCAGATCGGAAGTAAAGCCAATGCTCACCAAGCCATTATCACTGAATCTAAGGTACATAAAAGAACATAAGAGATGGTATTTGTAACGAAATTGTAGCGAGAACAATGTTCAAAAGATCAGTGTGTGTGTTTCAACAAAGTTCAAACGCAGGAAAGACCGTACACAGACTGGGCTGTGTCCGTTTTTTGTTTTTGTTTCAGTGTTTTTGTTTTATGATATTTTGACTCAAGGAATCACGAGAGAACAGGTAATAGGTCTCGACGTCCCCTTAGAGGTCTGCTGCCCGGCAACTATACCGTATGTTTAACAGCCTCATCCTAGAAGATGCAGAGGTCTAACCATTTCCAGATGGTAGAGCAAAGGCAGTACCTTCTCCTCAGTTCTTTTAAGACCCTGAGTGAAGGAACCCGGGCCTTCCGCACGACCGAATGGCTTCTTAACCAATCACACCTCTATTCCCTGAAGGTTACAAGGTAGGTCTTATGAGGCAAAACCTCTTAGAATGTAAGGAGGTTTATCGGAAAGTTCAAACTTGGACGCTCTATTTGGCTGAATCTATGTCACTTGGATGAGTTGAAATGAAATGTTTTAGGCTAATCAATATTTTGAACATTTCTGACAAGTTGATGAACATTGCCGTCTCGCAGTCACATTTGAGAAAAGGAAAACTTTTGGTTCCGTTTATTTTGTTTATGCTACATAACAAAAGAACTGTTTTGTTTAGATTCTCGGAAAACAAAATAGATGTTTTATCGTGAGCAGTCAACATGTGTATAACACTCCACTTCTGCTCCTACATTAAGTTCTAAATTCTTACGTAACGACTGCAGCCTTAGAACCACCAGGTTTTAGAACAAATCCTTCTGCCACGTGTTTTGCCAGGGCTTGCTTCCTCTTGAACTGGGTGTCGGTCGACGAGGAACAGTCCACAACAAAAGCAAGGTTTACCTTAACAGCGCAATCTGAAAGAAATAGAGTTGCTGTCCGTTTCGGGGATTTTAATTAAGCTTTAATTAAGCCAGTATAAAGGGTTTAAAGAAAAAGGAGCTTCGGAAGATCGAATGCTTATCAAATTTCCATCATGACCCAATTCCTTTATACAATTACTGGTTTAATAGAGTTTTAGCGGTCTCTAGTTAATGCCACAATGCAAAATTCAGTGTTGATCATTAAACAATTGTTTTCGCTTGTTGGATATGAGGTGATAAATAACTCGTACCGCAGAGTTAGCTGTAATCATCTCATACCCAACAGGCGCAAATGGAATAGTTGTTTTATTAAAATTTCACGGGTTTTCAAAACCAGACAGTACTTAAAATTACCCAGATCCATATTTCAGCTTTGCTATGCACACAGTCAGTTTTCGTATATGGTAAATTCATTTTATGAGCAGATAAACGAGATTGAGTAAACCAATCAGAACGCTGGAAACGCAATATTCAAGGTTGAAAATGCAATAACAGTTATTTTTCTTTAAATCTTTGTTCGACCATGCGGTGGCCTTTTGTTATAAGGTTCTTTGTTTGCAACCGATATGGTAAAACGTCTATCAGTTTTAGCTCTTTTCCGTTTGTACTATTGTAAAGGAATGGGTTGGTTCGCTGTTTTGACTAATTCTTAGCCACTTTGGCTCTAAGCCAGCCAGAAACCAGACAAATCAAGATTTGAGCTAATCCCCCAGAATGACTACCTTCCGTTGTCACATTCAGTAAAAAATAGGAAGTAGAAACTCTTTCTGGTTTGGGGGTGTCCACAGGTTCAGTCTAATATTTGTGTGTTGTAACAAAATTGATATTCATAAAATAAAAGCATTTACAAAACGCTGAAAGTAATGCTTGTCTGAGTTGATGTTACACCGTGGTTCGTTGATGTTTGGAACAAAGAACTCTATCTTAGTTTCTACAATTACTTAAGCAAGTGCAACTCATTATGACCATCTTAGAAACTCTACTTACAGTTGCAGAGCTTTTGTACAATTTCTCCAACCGCTTTTTGAAGGACCTCAACGCCGCCTTTGTAGGACAACGCATACTTTTGGTCCGAGGCAATTTTTGTCAGCTCATTTACTTTGGCTCTTCCGAACCCAACAGCAAAGATTGCAACGCCGTTTTTAATCAAAGTCTGCGCATAGTAATCCAAGGAGCGGGTAGCTGGCGGGTTTTGCTCTCCATCTGTGAGAAAGATTAGTGCGTTGCGTACACTCGGTCGATCTCCATTTGTAGCATTAAAAAGATCAGTTGCTGCTAATGTGAGCGCCAAGTCGATTCTTGTGTACCCATTCATCCACTGGGGCTGTAAGTTAACCCCTCTTGGTGGCCAGGTTGTTCTATTTACTAACGCGTACGAGAACGAACCAAAATCAGAAAACTCGTTCAACTTGATCACCAGTTTTGGTGCAGTGCTATACACAATCACTCCAGCATGGGTCTCTGTATTTGAAAGGGTAAAATGCTTCAGTAGGTCCGTGACGAACTTTGTCACATTTTTGAATACTTTTCTTCCAATACTCCCGGATGCATCGAGGACAAACCCCAGGTCAATCCTTTTGGAACATTTCGGGACATCTACAAAGATATTGTAAGAGCGTTTAGTAACAAAGAAAAGTGAGATTTTTTTTTTGTTCACAATGCAAGCTTAAGACGCAACTTCAATTCATACAGCTTACAAGATAAGATAAATCGCTTACTTGATCGGAAGTAAAGCTTTTTGCAACATTTACGACATTGCCGCCATAGTCTACGGCTTTCATCAGGTTACTGATTGTCACGTGACCTAACTTGGTTTATTTCGTCTTGTAAGCTTTACACAAAGCTTGATGGATAAATATTTTCATTATCAATCAATTCATACAAATACAGTCAAACCTCTCTAAGAAGGACACCTTCGGGACCTGCCTTAACTATCTATCTTAGAGAGGTGTCCGTCTATAGAGACTTAAAATGCAGTAAATGACTGCCGCACGACAGGGGCCAAGATTTGGTGTCCGTTTTATAGAGGTATCCGTCTTTATCTTGGTGTCCGTCTTGAGTTGCACAACGCGTACGATTCTTTTTGATACTCGTTATAGAAAGAATGAAGCCATGATTCTAAAACAGGAAACAAACGAGGCATTGCGTTTGTATGAAAAACCCGTAAAACGTTAAAGTTTATGTGGCTTTGAAATATTTGAATTAACGATCTTAATGTACCTTGCGTTTCTTATCATAATAGTTTTCAAGGAAAACTGAATTAAAAAATACAAATGTTTTTTCTCACAGGTATCAGATCGTTTAACATTTCTTAACATTTCAAAAATAGAGTTATCAAGTTTTTTTTTTCGTTTTGAGAAACCATATTCTTACAGCAAAAATGACCCAGTTTTCGTTTCTTGTACGACGGCTCAAAATCGCCTATAAGCGGTTGTTTATGACGTCAGTGGAGGGGATCAATAAGCAAAGTAATTTCGGCAGGCTAAAGCAAACTGTAAGAGCTGAACTTTATCTATCGTTTTGAACAAAAGACACAAAGCTTGTTCAACTTCTTCGAATTATATACAGCAATCTTATAATATTGATATTGTTAATATTCTCCCCACCACTAGCTAGCGTCACAACTGCTCACAGGCGTTTTTGCGCCTGCAATGTCATATAAAAAATTGTGGAAAACCCTACTTAAACCGGCGTTTTATGCTAACCAAAATAAAACAGGGAATAAGAACCTAAAAATCACACTTAATATAAATGGTATTTCAAGTTAGGCAAATATTTTTTATTTTGTTTCTCCTTGCAGGTTTTGAAATGAATAAAATACAAGAATTTTAAAAAAAGTCCCTAAACCTTTTTAGAAGTTCCTGCATGCATAAAGTTTATTTTGAAACACAGTTAACAGAGTATACGAGTTCAGCTCGTTAACATCCATAATTTGAAAACGGTTATTTTTTTTTTATGCCCATTCAATCACACAGTAGTGTTGCGCCGTTAATAAGAATTATACTATTATACTATGAAGTGATTATATTTTGGAAAGGTTCATAATCCAATACAAAGTTTTTCTATAGAGCCAGTCTCTTAGAAGCTATTATACAGTCTCCTAGTTTTTAGGTTTTTAAAACTAAAATAAAATAAATTATAGTCTCTTAGTTTTTTCTACAAAATCTCTTAGAATGGACATATCAAGAAAACGACTTCAAAAAACATTTTGGAAGTGTACTAAATATTTATGTAAGCAATTTCAAAAGAACACAAATTTGTGCGATATTTTGTTTTAACTCATAGCCATTTTCATTCAACACCATTTTCATTTTCGGTGTTTGAAATGGTTTTGAGTTAAACCAAAATATCACACGGATTTGTGTTCTTTCGGAATTGCTTACTAAAATATATAATACACTTCTAAAATGTTTTTTGGAGTCGTTTTCTTACTATACACTTTTAGAATGCCAAGACGAAATTTCGCCTTCAATTGGACTTACTAAAGTGATTACATTTTTAGTAAGGTTGGTAAGCCCTGTTATAAATAGTTTTCTATAGTATTTTTATAATGTTAGAGTGACAAGACGAAATAGGGTCATCTTATCTTCACAATTAAGATGAAGACCTCCATTTATTTCCAGTTTTGACAAGCCGATTAACAAATTCTAAAGTGATTATATTTTAGTAAGGTTGGTAAACGCTGTTACGAATAGTTTTCTATAGTATCTTAGAGTGACAAGACGAAATAGGGTCATCTTATCTTCACATTTAAGATGACGACCTTCATTTCTTTCCAGTTTTGACAAGCCGATTAACAAGTTTAGCATTACTTACACGCTGGCGCTTTACTGCACAAAGCTTTTTGTATTTCCTTTATTTTGCTGTCAATGTTATTACTTCTGACTTGTATCATATGATTGTCGGAAGCCACCAGTTGCTGAAGGTAGTTTCTATCAATGTAGTCACCCATACCAACAGCGATAATGCGCACCCGTAGATGCCTCAAGTCCCTAGAATATTTAGTAAATTTTCCATAATTACTCTTTCCATTCTTCATTAGGTGCTTCGGAGTGTATATACATGTACAGTCGCAATTTTTAGTAGCGGTTGTTGCATTTCTAATACTTATCACGATTTGTAATAACAGTTGTCGCAACTTGTAACACCTGTTGCAATTTGTAATTAGCGAGCTTTGTTATATAGAAACAAGTACTTGTTTGCGCCGAAATGAGCGCGAAAACAAATAAATGACGTCAATGATGACTTCATTAGTGAGGATATGTAAAACATTTCACTCGCATCCCGAATGCAGTTTCGTCTGAAATCTTTGAGTGGCGAATTTTACACTAAAACATTCATGTCTGTATAATAGACATATACCTCTCTGGGTAAAGATTAAAATTTCTAAAGTTGACCTAACAACACTTAATACTCACTTGGTGAGGCGTTTTAAGTCCACCCTTTTATTTCCTCTTCTGCACTGATTTCCAGTCGATAGTATAATCAGATATCTGTTTTGGTGCACGGGTACATATCTTGCGCCAAATAGCACATCAGTTGCGCTCCTTAGAGCATTGTCAATACATGTTCTTCCTCCTGTTGTACGAATGCAAGTAAATGGGAGTGACTAGGCATACAGGCAGGTAGATTTGTTTACCGATAGAACTATGTTCTAGAGAACAAAATAGCATTGCCACTACAGGAACGGTGCATCTTTATGCCATCTTAAACCCTGTCCCGAGTTCCAACACGTTATCGGCCTTATGAATATTGATCTTTCTTTGTCTTTTTAACAAGAACAAAACAGTGGTTCAAATTGGAATTTATCGCTTTATACAGAAGCCTTCAATGTGAAAACTCTGTTAAACAAAGGGCTGAAAGCTATTCTTATTCAAGTAATTTTTCCTATTCATGTGAATTTAATTCTGCTATTGCGTACGCAGTGTATGTTTATACCTGATGATATTGTAATGATATCGAAGTATGGTATTTCTTCCTTTAAATAATTTAAAGTGCATTTGAAGTAAAGTTTTTTATATAAGTTTTGTTTCCTCAATGGATAGACTCTGCTCAATGAGGAATAGCGGTGAAGAAATTTTTGAAATTTTTTCATGGTTGTCAAAACATTAACATTAAATGTTTTCAACTGATGACGTCACATGGTTAGAAGGCAAAAGATCAAATTTTTGAAATCTGCCGCAAATCAATAACCTTCGAGTGAAAATGAGCCAAACTTACTGTATCTTACTGTTTTCTTTAGAATTACAATAAATCTTCATCGTCATGGCAACAAACTCGATTCCAGGCCCCCATTTTCCCCTAAAAATCTCACCATTCCATTTCTTAGTCACTTCCTCTTTACAGGCTTGGCAAAATTACTTCTGTAAATTCTGGGGGCAATCGCTAAATCTACTGCTGCTGGCTATGGGCCAAAACATATCTCTACAAAAACAACAAGTTTAAGAGTTCAAAAACGAATCCCTAATGGTAATCCGAAGGAATGAAATATTTTGTCAAGCCTGTAAAGAGGAAGTGCTTTTAAATAGTCGGTTTTGATTAAATAATTGCTGGAAAACATATCTTCATTTCTAAATATGTCAAAATTTTCTAAAAATCTTTTTAAGGTCTAAAAATCCAAAAACATCCTGTTTTTTTTTTTATCTAGGCTAGTACTAGTTCCGTCATACTCATGTAACGGTAAAACTTAATGACAAACTTTCATCTTCCAAAGGTTTTATTTATTATAAGAATTTTGTTCCCCCTTTCCTCACCGTTGAGGTCAAGAACCCGCAAAAATGCGTAGGCTAAATTGTTTCCAAAATGACAACAGTAATTAATTGATAGCACATTCCCATCTTGGTCAGGAAATATTTCTAGCAAAAAGTTAATTACCAGCTGGATTAACTCCGTCCACAACTTGAATGAAGTCTCCTTCTGTAGACTTTTCACCAATCCCAGTCAATGTTGTAGCCACATCTTTAAATGTAATAAGTCCCACCCGAGATCCTCCAAGTCTCACCCCAAACAGTCCTACCAGCTTTTTGACAATTTCTTTCTGTCTCAAAAAGTTTGTTGGGGTCATTTGGTTTGACACATCCATCACAAAGCCGACATCTGCCGAGTAACATCTGCCGCCATCTAAAGCTATAAAGAGTAATCAGTGAGTTAGTAAGCCTCTATTAAAATAAAAATTGGATGTCACTGCCTGACCTGGTTAGCCGATTTGGCGATGCGCCTGTTCGACACACTGGTCTTAGTCGACTTGACTCTTGGACGTGCTTTTAGTTAAGGTTTGAAAACAACTAGAGATAAAATGATAAAGGCTAAAATATAAGTTTTTTAAACTCTCAAACGTTTTCAACTAAAATGTCATCACTCCTAAAGATGACTTAGTCGAAAACGTTTGAGAGTTTTTATCTAGCCATTTTAAGCGATTTTAATGACAACTAGGGAAAAGATTCTATCTATTATATTACAAGTTTTTTTTAAAAAAAAGAAGCTTTCATTTGGTTTTGTTGCTTATATGCAGTTTGTTTTCTCGACGGCTGCTAGCTAGTGTGCATTCTTTCAATTGTGTCAGTGAAGTCTGCTTTCACAGCTTTTGTACAGAAAAGTTTTAACGTTACTTCTCTATTTAGCCTAGAAAACCCCTTCGTTATCTTAAGACCATTATCATTCTGTTTGAATCTCTTCAGTCAGAGCCATAATCATTTTCTTCGAATATTCTTTTTCTTAGACGATAACCATTTTGTTCGAATCTCTTCAGTCAGACCATTATCATTCTGTTTGAATCTCTTCAGTCAGAGCCATAATCATTTTCTTCGAATATTCTTTTTCTTAGACGATAACCATTTTGTTCGAATCTCTTCAGTCAGACCATTATCATTCTGTTTGAATCTCTTCAGTCAGAGCCATAATCATTTTCTTCGAATATTCTTTTTCTTAGACGATAACCATTTTGTTCG
>JAOBAT010075278.1:0-20782 GCA_026413305.1 Hydrozoanthus tunicans | reverse complement strand
TGTGTATGTTTGATATGTAAGATATAAAGTATTTCACTATTTGTGCAATTTTATATTCTCAATAAACCATTATTATTGTTATCATCATTATTATTATTATTATTATTATCATTATAATAAACTGTTCAAAACTGAGTGGCTGTAGAGAGGCTGTGGGTCTGGAGTACCTCACTGCTTTGCTATCTATTATACACAAGAGATTTGGATTTTGCACATAACAATGCATTACTCTCATTAACCAGCTAACAATTTGCAACACAGAGTCGAGAAACTAGCTAAGTAGCAGCTACACCATGATTAAGAGTTAGCAAGCAAAAATGGCAAGTTATGCCTAATATACAAACAGGCAAAGACAAACAGCCAAACACTGTAGGAGAAGAGTTACTAGAAGGAAGATGTGAATAGGTTTTTATACTCAGGATTATAATTAATTAACAGAGAAGAAATGCTGAAGGCCATTTTTTGAAAAAACTTTCCAGCATGCCAACAAGTAAGTAGAACAGCTATAGACTTTACAATCGGTGAAAAAGTTGACAGTTTCAAATCTTCACCGTCAGAAATTTTTCAGTGTTGGAAGTTTGAGCATTAGTGCAAGTTTACCTATCAATTTCAACTTATCAGCTTTTTTTACTTGAAAATAAAGTAGCTTAAAGGGGAAAATGTCAACAAAATTATTATGAATAAGCTGAGGAAAACCTGGAAATCAAACCAACATAGTAGAAAAACTAAATGATGTTGTAAGCATGATGCCTACTGTCTTAAATATGGAGCAAAATATTTCAAAAACCGATAAAAAAAGGAAACAAAAGGTTCATGCCTTCCACAATAGATGCATGATGAGAATAGTGAAAACATTTTGGCCAAGATTCATTTGCAGCATTCACCTCTACAGAACAAATGAAGTGTCAGTAAACACAGACAGATGATAGTCATGGATCAGTCAGGCTGATGATGGACATGGATAAGTCAGGCTGATGATGGCAATGGATCAGTCAGTCAGATGATGGCAATGGATCAGTCAGGCTGGTGATGGCAATGGATCAATTACAATGATGATGGCCAAGGATCAGTCAATGATGGCCATGGATCAGTGAGGCTGATGATGGTAATGGATCAGTGAGGCTGATGATGGTCATGGATCAGTCAGTCTGATGATGGCCATGGATCAGTCAGCTAATGATGGCCATGGATCAGTCAGCTAATGATGGCCATGGATCAGTAAGGCTGATGATGGCCATGGATCAGTAAGGCTGATGATGGCCATGGATCAGTCAGCTAATGATGGCCATGGATCAGTCAACTAATGATGGCCATGGATCAGTCAGCTAATGATGGCCATGGATCAGTAAGGCTGATGATCAGGCCATAGATCAGACAGGCCGAAATAAGGCCAGTTATCGTTTTATTTCTCTTTTAAAATTAGCACAAGCTCTATAATTTTATTACTTTTGCAATATAAACATTGTTAAGTCATAAAAGAGTGACATTTTTGTGCAAAAATAAATTGGCTAGCTGCATGCTGGTTGACTGCCCAACAACTTACCTTGTCTGCCACACGTGGCGTGATGTAAGATGGAAGCATGTCAGCCTTCAGACCAAACTTACTGTACACAGGTTTGTCTTCCTTCACCTCCCCTTCCTGTAACATGACTTAAACCTATCAGTTTACATCATTATCATTACTGCATGTCATCATGTGTCATATTGTTTGTTTCATTGAAATAACAATTAAATTGCACTAGTTATTGACATTATATATTAAATGATTTCATATTCTGTTAACAGAAGTTGCCAATAAAAACTAAAGTGAAAGGATTGAGTCTGAAACACTTTGCATTGAAAATAACCTACAAATACCTCGCAAACAAATTTAGCACCATTTTGTACTGGAGTACCTGAAGTATTCAAGTCTGATTTTGTTTAAGTGTCAAGGATCTAGAGCCCCATTTCATAACATGTACTTAAATATTACAAGATACAAATTAAATAGCCCAAAACTTCAGCATGTTTTTAGACCTCATTGCATGTTGGAAAACACCTTTATCTCTAAAAGTACAACAGCTAAAAAAAGTGCAGCCATAACCTCTCCTTTTTTCTCCCTTCTCCAAAGGCTTTCAAGTCAAACAAATGACATAGTAATTAGTCACAACAATTTATTCACTAACCATAATCTCTGCCAACTGTCTGCCTGTTATTCCTGGAATATTAGAATCTGTTGCCCTCCGTGATTTTTCTGAACTTGAATCAGTTTGATCCTTGTCAGTTACTTCTGTCACAAAGAACTCTCCATGTCCATCCATTAACAACCCATGTAACAGCCATGCACTCAACTGCTGGTACATTACACCATGGCAACCATGAAGTATCCTATAGTCAGTTAACAGTACACATAAATTATATTATATCTTTATAATAATTCATCAGTCTTATGAAACTTCCACTAAATTATGGCCACAATAATAACTGATTAAAGTGATTAAAATGCAAAGTAAACAACATAAGTGAACTACAGCTCACTTATGTTGTTTACTTTGCATTTTAATCACTTTTATGGCGGTGTGCAGGAAATTCAAACTGTAAAACTGATGAAAACAAATTGCTTGGTGTTGGTTATAAGCACAAAAATATCAAATATGCCATACCTCTCAAGAGCTGCCTTCACACTCGGCACTCCACATATACAGCTTTTGAATAGAATTTCCAGGATCTGACAGCCTGATGCCTAGAAAGCAAACAATTATGAACTGTGAAACATTACAAGTGATAGACATGGTGAAGGAAGAAAACTTCCTGACCTAACACAGCAACAACAACAATAACAACTCGATCTATTTTTACTTTGTATTACAAACCATATAAAACAAAAGTTTCAAGAACTAGAGATTTGTAAGGACACCCCACTTAGAAAATAGTCTAGGGGCTAATTGAGCTAATTTATAAACAGCAAGGCCAGGCACTGTAATTACTGTAATATTATTTGTAGGATCCATCAGCATAACCCAAGATGTGACCAAAACAAAACAAACATGAAAACCGATAAATAAAAACATTAATGTGAAAGGGAAGAGGAAAATATAATGTCAGTGCTGCAAAGAGATTGACATTGATTGGATCATAAATATTTTAATATTTAAATATTTCTTTTTGTGTTGAATACTTATCGAGGAGAGAATCAGTTAAATGTCTCTTGAAAGTTAACGGTGGTTTGTCTTTCAGGTTATCAGGAATTGAATTCCAAACTTTTACACCCTGGAAACGAATATTAAATTTGCTGTAGTTGAGCCTTTTTTTGGTAAATAAAAAGACCTTCAACCCCATGAAGGATTTTTAATTAACATAATTTATTTAGCAAATAGAAAACATTACTATCAAAGGAGGCCTGCAAGCTAGTACCTGTCCACATGAGATTTTCCCAAAGTTTCATACGAATGCCTCCTTACTCTTAGAGCTGTAAAACGCTCTGCCCTCATGTCTTTTTTTTTCAAACTTTTCATGCTTACCGCCTTTACTGTGTTTGATCAACCATTCTATTTTGCAAACTGATGTCTTTACATCAACTACAATTACAGTAAAAGCAATGTTATTATGATGATATCATTATGGGCGATTACAGTCTAAATATTTCAGTTACTTCTATTATTTCCCTCAATTACTATCCAATACCTTTGACACTCTTAAATAATTATATAACAAGCAAAATATAGTTTAATTTAAAACTTACATTTTCTGTTTGAATTTCCTCAATCACTTTCAACAGAGCAGGAAAGAGTACCTGATACTAAAAGTATAAACCAAAAAGAAAATGAAACAAATGTCTTCGACTTATAGTCATCTTCAGGTAAATGAACTGCAGCAAAGAGAACATGTAGTTCATATCTATTTATTTTAGCAGTTATAAAGTTTTCCAAGGGTAATAGAATATTTTTAATCTAATTTATAGAGTGGGCAAACTTCCTATTATCTCTACTCGACTTGTGACGAAATTGTTACTCTTAAAAGTTACCGAAGGTAATGTTTTTATTTTCAACGGAAACTTGTACAAGCAAGTAGATGGTTGTGGCATGGGCAACCCCCTTTCACCAGTTTTAGCTAATGTCTTCATTTGTAAACTAGAAGCTGACGTTGTTTCATCAACCAACCCACCCCTTTGCCACAGATATGTTGATGACTGCTTGGCAAAATGAAAGAGCCAATCTGTGGATTCCTTATTTCAGTCTTTGATCTCTTGCCATCCTAACGTTTATTTTATCGTTGAAGAAGGTCCTGACCATTTTTAAACAATCAGGCCCAACTTTCATTAAATCTGTTTACAAGAAGCCAGGCAAATTACCCATCCACTGGAAGTCTAAGACCCCAAGTAGCTGCAAAAGAAATTCAATTCAGTGCCTCACACATGCAAAAATGCATTTCTTCTAATTTCTCTTATGAAACAGAGTCAATCAAGAAATCTTTCCTCAATGCTGGTTATCCTCATAATTTTATCTTGAACACTATCAGCAATTTTGAATGTCCTAACAAATCTAAACCAGCTTACTGGTTTGACGATGGCCTAGAAATCTACATATTCAGTCTCCCCTACTGCCGAGCAAATGAAAAACTAAGCCCCAATTTTCTTTGATCTCTTCATTTCTCCAACAATGATAGTCATCTCAAACTCAAAATTCTTTGGAAAACAAAGAAAATCAAGTCCCTAAATTTAACAACAAAGATAAAAATAAACACCTGTCTTACATCTTTTACACGGCACGTGCAACTGCAGAGTAGTTACTTTGGAAAAACCACACAAAACTTTGAGGAGGGAGTACACGAACACCAATATATTTGCAAGCTTTCTTATCCTGATCATCATCTTGCCTGTCATCCTATCATTCTTTCTCCTGGGAAGTTGTGACTTTTGCTTATTCCTGGACTATCTGCCGCACTTCAGAATCCTTTATCATCACCAAAACTCCTTTGGGGATAACTAAATAACTGCTAATTGCATATAAACTACATGTTCTCTTTACCACAGTTCATTTACCTGAAGATGATTTTAAAAGTCAAAAATCTTTGTTTTAAATTACATGAAGTACCATTTTGATATAATTTTAACCCTAATGACTTTTTTTCATCAAAAACAAACTCATTTCAGAGAACCAAACAGTTTTGCAGGATACTGAACTAATAACAAAAACAAAAGTCTTTGTTCATTTGATATTTTCAACAAAATAATGATAAAATTTTTTTCTTTTTATAAATATCAATACCAGATTATTTCTTCAGTGCCTGCGCAAGTATCTTCCTCAGCCTCAATGTGACATAGCTCTTTGTCAATATCAGAGTTATCTTTCCATAGCTTGGTCAGTATTGTGTTGGACTCATAACAGTTATATATTAATCTTCAATGGAAGAAAAAATTGCCTTTTGTCTTTTTAACATGGTCATAAAACCTGTAAGGTATAATTTATATGATTGTACTGTTTTCCAAAGTAAACTTATTTTCTTGAAATACAAAGAGTTTTCTCTAATTGCACTAATTAATGCATACTATATATTTTAAAAATATGTAAATACTATAAGACAGTATTCTGTTAATAATTTAGATCTAACTTTTCAAAGTTTAATTTTATCAATTTTTAATTATGCCATAAAAGTTTGGGGTTGTGCCTACTACTGCAGTAAATATCTTAGTAGAATGTTTCTTGCTAGATGTTTTGATTGGTTACTGCTCAAAGCAGAACAGCATTATTGACCTATTATACATAAGAGATTCAAAGTTATGGGGAAGAATAATTTCCACAGAGACAGCACTGTATGTTCTGCTACCTCCACAGAGATCTAGAGAGCACATAGTTTTATTTTCCCAAAAGAGTGTACGAGCTGTATTAAATCTGTTTTTAAAAACAGATGTTTGTTTGACAACTACTGATATCTTAGCTTATGTGTAAGCTTTTTTTATTGTTGTTATTATGTATAGAGAGATAGTTATTATGTAAAGTGAGCACATCTGTTGCTCAATATATTTTACCAATAAAAACTATTATTATTGTTAATAATTTTTTTGAAAGAAAGTGATACCTTTAATATAATCACATTAATTTTCTAGAATTGAATTAACCTCTTCAAACAAATCCTCTCCCCATCTACTTCCCATTACCATCCCTTCCTTCCCTAACGAAACAACACTAAAACCCTCCCTATTCATTCCCCCCTCCCTACTTTTCCTTACCTCATCCAGCTTGTGTTCAATAAAGGATAATGGCAGATGGGGATCCCTCAACACCTGAAAATTACAAAAAACATGTCTGACAAAATCAATGTTGTTCATTTGTAACATGACTGCAAAGTTATTGTTCTTGCAGTTGAAATAGTAAACAACTAAAAGTTTATTCATAGGAACAAATGAACTGACATTCTTTAATTATATAGTAACAAAGAGACAGTATTTTGTATGGGTACAAACATCTAGCATGTAAGTTTTCGATTACATTCATTTGACAGTTCAAATAGGATGTAGAAAGAAAGTGAAGAAATGTGGTAATGTATATAGTCTGTGATAAATACAAAAAAAAAACAAGAAACAGAGTTTACAAACAATGGTAGGTCTACATATAAAAGCTATAAAACGGTTAGCTTTAAGTTTGCTTGGCAGCCAGTTCTGGGACAATTATTAGACCTGTTCTAGGGATCATGACAGTTTTAATAAAAGGGAATAAGGCAAGTTCTTTAAATAAAATCACAAGAACACAGACAATATGCCTAAAGTGGAGACTTTGAGCACTCTGTCCCTTATGTGTCAGCCCGGGGGGGGGGGACTCCCTATATTGGCATGGTAGGTATGACCGTCATGTTTTTGGGGGTTAAAATTGTCAGTCCGGTATTTTTAAGGGGTTGCTAAAAAAAATTCTGTGGCAAACCAAGAGTTCGGCATTTTTTAGGGTTAAAAAACCCCAAGTCATTGGACTGCTTGCAGCCTCGTGCTTTAGCAAACGTGCATACTGATAAGATGTTAAGAAAAAAGTCCTTCAACAAAATTTCTAATATGCGCGTGCCTTTATTCACTGCTTATCACAAGGAACTTTGTGCTGATCCACTAGCTGTCAAGGGAAAATTGGTATTTTTTAGGGTAGTTTTAAAACAGAGAAATATTTTTAGGGGGGAAATTTTTTATCCCTTGATACTTTTTGGGGTATTTTTGGGACTTTTCCAACGGTCATCTCTACCTTTTTGACCCCAAAGTACCCCCTGGGTGTGTTGGTAATAGAGGTTTAACAGCAATGAACACCTTACATCACACTAGTCAAGGATCAAGTTTACGAACCTGATGTTCCAAGCTGACAAGACTGTTCCTGTAGGCCTGTAAAACTTGGTCCAACCCAGTGCAGAATGCTTGGATGTACAACCCTAATGGAGTTTTCTTGTCTTCAGCTGGAAATTGAGGTTTATTCCAGGACAATAAAAATAGTTTCAATTATTTCACTGTGCCATATAAAAGAATTATTGATGCATAGTACAAATTGTGTACCATACATCACAGATCCAATTCAGAATCCTAACAGGGCACAATAAACTCTTCACTTTATACCAAGATATTGTTCTCAATCTGCCCAACAAAAAACATCTGTACTGACAGTACATGTTTCACAGTTTTTTTTTTCTCGCAGAACTCAAGAGCAAGGCCAACAATGGTTGTCGCTACTGATTTGATGATCAATCAAACTACTAATACCTGATGCTGAATTGACATTGGAAGAGCACAATTGAAGGGTCTAGTGAAAAAACAATGTCAGTGACTTTTGATGAAATTGTCATTTCTCCCTACATTATCCCTATTATCTCTCAAGAATCATTAGGAGAATTTGACATTTCATACTAAGTCGTTTTTGCACTAAACCCTTCAATTATTGCAGCTATGCTTTGTAGATTATGTATTTAGATTCAGATTTTGTCAATCCCTAAAAATATAAGTACTAGTTCCGTGGTCAATTTGAAAGTAACTGTTCTTTCATTACCTTTGCCTGGACCAAATTTAGTTTTAAGCAAAGGAGATACATCAATGTATCTATTGATAAATATCTGGAGCTGCAGGTACTGGGAACCCAGTCTACAAATGCGATTCAACAAAGCCACTTCACTCTTGTGTGCAAACGGTAAATCAGCTGCCACCTATAACAAAAATTTAAGTCAAATTGAATACGAAATGGACAGACAAAAAATGTTTTAAAATTAAAGAACTGGATACCACAGTTCATTGATCAATCATTTCAGTCATCATTTAACTGTATCCATGTTTGATCTCTGTTTTGTTACCATCATTTTGATCACCAACAAGCAGAAGCAAAGGATCATTTAAATTCTAAAAAATCTATCAATTATGACCAATGGAATGAGTTCCTCTAAAGAATTAGTTAGTTTTTCACTGTATATAACATTTAGTCTATAATTATGTGTTTAGGATATATAAAAACGCCAATAAGGTATAACAATTTATCAAAATGGTACTTGTTATAAGTTAAAAGTTGATGTAAAACTCAAGCATATTCTGGTAAACTTAATGCGTTTAACATCACCGTTGATCATTCATGAAACAGTCATTACATGCATTTAAAGCTATATTCTTAGCCTGGAAACACTTCGTCTTCAATTTTTTGTCTCAGGACTAAGGCAAGCGAAACATGTGTGGATGAAATTAAAAAGGCAGATTCGAACGATACAGTATTGTTAAACAATGAAAACGGGTACCACAGAAGTCCCAAGTCCAATATTTTGAATTTAAATATCGTATCACCCATTTTAATGAACCGTGTTGTACCTGTCAAGTAAAGTAAATTACTGTTATGAACTGAATCCAGTTCAAAGGAAGCGAACAGCAAAGCCAAGGTTTAGCAAAAATTATAAAGAAATACTTAAAATAGTTTTTACTTCTCTTTGATGTATTTTTCAACACCGGACCATTGGAGGAAATTTCAAAACAGATATATATTTTTAAATATAGACTAGAGACTTCATGCAATAAATAAACAAATACGTACTGATACTGACAACAAACTCAATGTACGAAATACGAAGTGAAGAATGTTACCAACCTGAATTCCATAGTTACTTTTATTGACGAATATACTACCAGATTCTCCTGAAAGAGCGAGTAAAAGTTCGTGTAACATCAGGCTGCTTTTAGAACTTTCATCAATTCCAAGAGTTCGAAATATCCGCCATCTTTTTGGACCTGTTCACTGCGCATGCTTTACCTCGAACGGTCGCTGTCTCCCATAACACCCCTCGGTCCCTGCTGTTCTCCCTCTTTCCTCTCATGCTGGTATTCTAGGTGAATTAGCCGTAGAAAGGCTAAAACATGAAGGTAGGTTTGAGCTACTACGTAACCAATGTAAAAACTACAAACGATTTTCATAAAAGTGGAGATAAAGGGTGTTTTTTATGTTACTTAGTGGCCATGATGGTTTTATACACGTGAATAAATCACGGATGAAAACATGTCTTGCGTTGGTCTCGTTTAGTCATCATACTATATACCACAGCAATATTTCATCCAAACTGTTATCTCCCGGTGTAAATTATTTAAATTTCGAAAGGATACATAAGTATTAGCACGGAAAATTTACTTAAACAAGTTGCTTTGTGTGGATTATGAAATAGTAGTCCATAAAGTAATAAATAGTACTGACAATTCTGAATCTCAATTCTCAAATCTCACATGTTTATCCTTTCATTTCGGAACGTTTCACACGTTTCGAATACTTTTGATTATTCTTTTTTGTAGCTTACAGTTATTCTCCATGTTGTGACAGAGTTTTTCAAAGAATCGTTAACCATAGGTGCCGGAGAGCTACTTCGTTCAAGGGTGATAAACAGTCAAAATAAATAGTCGCAAGAAGTTTGAACATTTTGAAAGTATTGTTATTTAAACATCCATTCATCCGTCCTGTTCTGAAGTTTTTATGCTTGAAATCAGCAACATTAGGGTTTGAAATAAAAGGCTTAACTTGGAAATATCTTGATTTCAAACTTAGATAGGCTGATGGTAGACTGATTATTCTCTGTTAAGTGTAACACACCAGAACCTAGCTTCAGAAGGGCCCTTTGCACATTCTATCTTTTCCATGGCTATTATGTTTTTGTTTTGATATTTTTCAGTTCATGTTTTAAATGTGTTGAGCCCTAAGGTCAAAGCCTTGATCTCTTGGCTCTTAAATCTTTTGTAACGTGTATACATTGGTGGTCATTGATTTCACCTACCTCTTGTGCATATTTCTAGATAGTGTCTTATTACTTCTCAGTCACTAATCAGCACTCGGTCTGACTCTTGGTTCCAGTTAAATATAGCATATCCAGCCACTGGGTGCCAGAAGCTCATCGAAGTAGATGATGAACGAAAATTGTAAGTTGTGGTCAAGGAGTAGCCAGATAAAGTATGGTGTAACAATAACAGTCCATTTTTAGATGTACATGGCTTTTAGAAATTTCATCAAAAAAGCAAGTGACAGAGTGAATTTGGGTTCTTCTGGAGTGAAACTTGTAACTTTGTAAAACAATGAAAAGCAATAGCACTCCTAATCTTAGCTTAAGAACACTATTAATTTAAATCAATCAACATCAGACTCCTGTGAAATAATGCGTAATGAGATTTGAAATACAACACATGAACTAAGTTTCGGATAAGAATCTGGTTGCTTTGTTTTGTAGTTGAGTTTTTGAGTGAATACAAACCGTTGAAGCAAATCAACAATAATGTTCTCCTAGTCATCTAAGATCAGGTGGTGCAGCAATGGAAAATGAATTGTGCCAGGTGGTGGAATTTTGTTACTCTTTGTTAACAAGATTTCACTCAGCCCTATATATGTGAGACTAGTAGATAGCTCATAAAGAATTTTGAAAACTGGAAAGTTGAGCTCAAGGACTGCCAGTTGATTGCTTGGTTGTCAAAGTGCTTGCTACTTGAGTAGCATTGATAGGGCATTCATATGCTGTTTCTTGTCAACAAAACAGCTTGTTTGAACAGCACTGCTTATTTGTTATTTTAAAATGAAAGACATGCCTTTTTTGACCATCCATACTTCTCCATGAAAAGAAATATGCAACCAACTTAATCCAGACTTTTTGCTGAACAAATTCCTCTTGCACACTTTATTATAATTCAAATGCTTGACTTCAATTTGGTATGTATGTATGTGTTTCACGCTTAAGTAAACAAAACTTCATCAGTAAAGTTTTTCTACTTTGTAGGAGAGCATTTTATGATAAGCGTATGGCTGCTGAGTGCAGTGCAGACTGTCTTGGTGATGAATGGAAGGTACAGAAATGCTAAGTATATGTTTGTTTACCTAAAACCACTTAGAAGTGTTTATTTTTGTCATTGCACAAATTTACTTTATTGATAAAATCCTGTGAAAATTAGATATTTAATCTATCTTGATCATATCTGTTCAACGATTGTTGTATTTTGTACCCATACACTGGACTTTTATTGGGTCCATCGAGAATATAAACTGTAAGCACCAAAGGCCTAGATTAGGCCCAGGTTATTCTGTGCTTTCATATCTTCTCAGTGGTAGAAAAGCTGTTTGTGTCCCAAATGAAGGGCCTGCCCCTTAAGTCGGCAGAATAACCATAACCTTGTGTGTTTGTTTCTGCAACAATGCAAAAATTTAGCCCCTGTCTATACCTTTACTAATTTTTCCTTTAATCAGACACGTGCTGTAGATCATCAGGGTTTGTACAGAGTTTGGAAAGTCTTGGAAATTGATAATACATTTTCCAGAACCTGGAAAAATTTGAAAAATTTTCTTTTTCTACTGCTGGCTATGAGTCACTGAGTGGCTAAATGAGCAGAGGGAATTTCAATATGCTTGATCTGATTAAGTCAGACAGTTTAGAAGAACAGCCAAATCAAAGAGGAAAGAGCTAGAGGCTATAGATACTGAGATAAAGCAAATGAAAGACAGTCTACTTTGATTTAAACCCTCAAATGTTGAACAGACTCTATATTTACAGTTGTTGAGTTTCTTTGCTTTGGGATTTTGATTAAATGGCTCTGGGAAAGTTTTGGAATTTTTCACTGAGTAACCTGTACAAACCATTGATCAAGTTGAAGTTGTTGACTCAGGCATAAAACAGACATTGTTCATAAACCAAGTATAACTCAAACTTAGAGTGTATGTATCATGTTTTTGGAATTTAATTTGTTACAAAGGATCATTATTATTGGGAAAAACATTGCTTGTTTCATTGAAATAACTCTTTTGAATTTTTTATGTTACCCGTTCAGCCCTAAGGCATTTGTCAACATCTAAATTCTCCTTACAGTAATCAAAAGAAAACAAGCTGGTTAGTACTGAAAATATGAAACTTGATCATCCACCAAAAACTCTGGAAGATGAATTAAGAAATTCTCCCAAACTTCTCATAGGAATACTATGGACTTATGTTGGGAGAATTTACAAACTCATCTTTTGGCACTCTAAGGGGTCAGAGGGTTAGGAAATCACCACCAAAGTAGCTGGGTATTGCAAACAAATTAGATTTATTTGACAATGGTACTGTGTGACTCCCAGCAGTTTGTAAATGCCTACTGAATTTTTATCCTGATTTGACAGGGTTATGTTGTTCGCATCTCTGGTGGAAATGACAAGCAAGGTTTTCCAATGAAGCAGGGTGTTATGACCAATGGGCGTGTTCGCCTTCTGCTCAGCAAGGGGCACTCCTGCTACAGACCAAGGCGTAGTGGTGAAAGGAAGCGCAAGTCTGTCCGTGGCTGCATCGTGGATGCTCAGCTGAGTGTGCTCAATCTGGTGGTCATCAAGAAGGGTGAACAGGATATTCCAGGTGAATTAACAGTGGATCAGATAAAAAGACACTGAGAAGCTTCAAGGCTGTCTGTCAGTTCTATGTCATCCAGTATATTATTATTATAATTATAAAAATTTTCAAATGGTTTTACTTTAATCACTTTATTTTCTTTCCACCTTTATTTTTTAATAGTGGTATGTGTCGCTTCTATTTCTCTTGTATATAGAAGAAAGCCATTTTTAGGTATACAAACATAATTACTCAAAGCAACCTAATAAGCTGCTTGTCACACATAATAAGTTGCAACAACAAACATGACAGGCAAGGCCTTCTTGACTTTAATATTCTCAGCACAGATGGCAAAAGCTTTCAACACAGTTTTTGTTCACATGTGCACTTGGCCTTTCATTCACATGGGCTGCAAAACTTGCAGTAGTGGTTATGGTCATGGCTGGGAAAGCTGAATTTTTTCCAGTCAAGAAGGTCTTTCTTCTTCCCCCTGTCATCCTTTTTCTTGCACTTGCATCTGATGGAGAACTAGTTAAGGGGTATGTGAGAGTTGATGTTTGAGAACCCAATGTTAATGGTTAAGAACAGGTTTTCAAAACATAGAACAGCCCAACATTCTTCAAATGATCAACTAATGCTGTTTTAGAGGGAAGCATATTTCAAATTTGCTATTAGATAAAGAAACCTGTCTCAATATATTAATTAAGAGTGGTAGATTTGTCAGCAGAAAAAAAAACTTTTAAAAACCCCTTATGTAAATAAAATATGCCTACAAAAGCTAAGTTTATTTTGTGGTGCAAACTTTTTTTTGTAGGACTGACCGATGAGACCAAACCCCGCCGTCTTGGTCCAAAAAGAGTTGGAAAAATCCGAAAGATGTTCAACCTCACAAAAGAGGATGATGTGCGTCAGTATGTTATCAGGAGACCCTTGCCAGAGAAAGAGGGTAAGAAGGCAAAGTCAAAGGCTCCAAGAATCCAGCGCCTTGTGACGCCGGTGGTTCTGCAGCGAAAGCGTAAGAGGTTGGCCCTGAAGAAGCAGCGTGCTCAAAAAGCCAAGCAAGAGGCTGCAGACTATGCCAAGCTCCTGGCCAAACGCGCCAAGGAAGCTAAAGAGAAGAGACATGAGATGCTGTTGAAGAAACGTCGACAATCCAGTTTAAGAGAATCTGTAAGCAAGTAGAGAACTTTCTACAATAAAATGAGCTGTAAATGAAATTGTTGTTTGTATTGGCTGGGCGGAATTGAGAGATCACGAACAAATGCTAGTCGTTGAACCAATCAAAACGTGGGTAGCGTTTTTTCGTTATCAAGTGCTAAGGCGAATACTTTAATTTGAAATACAGTCAAACTTCTTGAGGACGGGATCGGCTTAACTGTCCGTCTTAGAGATGGGTTCGTCTTAAACAAAATTAAAATACAGTATTTGACTGAGAAAGAGCTTGAGGGGTTCGACTACACCTGCCATACAATTCAACCATAACAGGGCCCTCTTATATTTTAAGTCTGTATAAGCATCGTTGATAAACGACCTGATGAAACTAAAATAAAAGGTTAATCCCGGAACAAATGCTTGTAACAATAAAAAAGAGAAATAGAAGCCGAAGCATCGTTAAAGAGCCATTGCTTTTCTTTCTTTCTGTAAGAACACTGCAATTTTTTGGGCATGTCCTACCGCTGACGCAGTGCTCCGTTGACAAAAACTCGACCGGTCTGAATTTTTTTGCAGTTTACATGTCGTCCCAGCCAAAATTTGGGCCGGTCTGAGTGTTTGTTTCGGTCCAGCTACCAAAACGATCGCGAGTTGTCGCGGTCTGGGTTGAGTTTTGTACCGGTCTCGTGTAAAAGAATTGTATCGGGACCAATCTGATCTTGTCCTGGTTGAGTTTTTAATTTTATACCGGTTTTCATGTAATCGGATAAAGAGATTTGTATGGGGCCCGATCCGATCACGTATGGGTTGAGTTTTGTACCAGTCTCGTGTTCTCAGATAAAGGATTTGTATGGGGACCGATCTGATCTCGTCTGGGTTGAGTTTTTGTACCGGTCTCGTGTAGTCAGATAAAGGGATTTGTAGATGTCTTTCCGGTCTGGGTCTATCCTGGTCTCCTGTAATCACCTATTCAGCTAGCTGTGTTGTATCGGCCCAGTCAGTCAATAGTAATTAATTATACGAGGACGACGGCGGTACCGAGATTGAGTAGTGAATACAATAGCTGCAGGTTGGAAAGCACCGAGCTTGCGATTCTTTCAACATGAATAGTTCGGGTTTGATCGACGAACAGAAAATTTTGTTGATCTTCATTTACCTTTGCTTTAAAAAAAATTTCATCTTTTTCTATTCACAAACTTTAGGGGCTTAAAATTTTACTTCAATCGCCCCAACCCCTCCCGTCTTCCACCCACCCTTTTGCATCAACATTGAAATAAAAATATAATGGCTCATAAGAAAATTACGATTTCGTCGGATCTTGTTGAAAAGAAGAACTAGCTTTACAAAAAAGCACCACAGGATTAGAAGTAGCCCTATGTGGAAAGAAAATAAATTCTTACCACCTACAGAATTTGCATACATCGTTCTGCACGCCACTGTGATGCAAAAATGCTTAGAACTCTCAAGAATATACCATGCTAAGTGGCAAAAACCTGTGTTACCAGTTAGGAGAATACCCGCTTTTACACTTTGGCCCATTATTACATTTAGGGACTGTTATTACATTTAAGGCCTTTATGTTAGGCTCTAAGTGTAATAACAGGTTTATTACGTGCCCATAATTTACAAGTCAAACAAGTTTTCACATAGTTTGTAATACCCCCAAAAGCTGATCATAGCGGAAACCAAGTGTTTATGTAAGGCAGAAATGTGTTTATGGTATGCGCAGTGCACTGGTCATTCTGATTTGTACAGGAGTATACTGTTTTGTTTTGACCTGCGCCTTATACCCCGTCCACACCAACAGAACACTAAAAATGGATGCGAAGGAGGCTAATTCCACCTTACTTGTTCAAAAAACTTTGGGCAGCCATTGAAAAACCTCGGCAGAAGTGGACCTGATGGCTGAAAGGAGAAGTTGAGGGCTGGATCTTGCACTGCGGAGACAAGTCAGAAGACATTTCTTAGCTTCAATATCAAAAAGCACTAAGCAACTTCCTCCAAAGGCTTTCTTTATTTAACCATGCTTGCCAAACCATCACCATCCAGATGTTTTAATTTACAAATTAACGCTAATTCGCGCTAAAATAGCAACTTTTTTGGTGTTAAGAAACATTTTGAAAGGTTGCATCTTTCCTGTTTCGCTCCTTTTCTACGAGCATGCAATAATGTCTGAATTATGTTGTTTATCTAAAGCTTGTGAGAGAAGAAATATATATCATAGAAAATCTATAAGTAATCAGGTTTCAACTAAATGAAACATTTCCCGAAGTTACGAACAATTATCAGTTCAGGTACGGATCTTTGCGATAATTTAATTTGCAATAACTTTTTTCGGAACAACTTTTGAATACTCCTTCCCTTTAGTTAACGCTTTGAAGAAACCGTCGAATTAAATCCCTTTAATAACGATTGTACCTTTTTGCAAATTTCAACTTTTTTTACTGTACATACAAGGAAGCGAACTCGATCTTGTTCTCTCGAAACATGACACTTCAGTGTTCCGGCTAATTTGACAACCCTTTGTAAAAATTCATTTATTTAACTAATTTCATCAGACAACAGCTTTACTGAAATTGTCCCACACTGTTTATGCCCAAGCCTAGAAAACTTGAGCTGCAAGATTTCACGAGTTTAAAATATAAACTCCATGAAGCACAAACTCCGGATTCTCACAGGCTATGAATTTGCACCTCCCTGAAATGCACTAGTGCATCTCCCATAAAACCAACTGTGCCATATCCCTAAGCAATACCACTTAATAGGGCTGCTCAAGGGTTGGCACAGCTAAAAACTGGTAGAGTCTAAGCTTAACTTGCAAGATGCATTTGAAGATCAAGTGAGCCTTGCTACGCCATACACTCTGCTTTTATCACATGTGCTCAGACTGTGCAACAGTCAAGTGTCGAATATGAAAATTTACAACATATTCTGAGTTAGTCCTCTGCACAGATATAGCAAAAGGGTCTGATGGGTGGAAAGTAAAAGCTACAAGCCTCCTGGCAGTGGGAGGGGTAGGGCGACCTAAGAAGCCTGCATGGATCTTGAACTTCAGCAGCCCTGAATCTCTGGAGTAGAACCTGCATTGGAAATATCATTATTATAACATCATTTTTCTGGTTCTTGTTATATTCTCAACAATATTCTGTAATTCTCTTTAGCTATGTTGAATGCATGTTAAGAAAATTAGTTTTGCAATTCAAACATCATTGGCTTTCCTAGCTGCTCTTGCCTCCAACTAAAAAACTGAAACTCATCTTTCAAATTTCTAAAGGCTAAGTTCCAGAATATTTTGATTCATTTGGTTTTTAAACAGACTGAAAACAATTCAACTAGAAAGATTGACAAATACCAAACTTAACAGTCACAAAAAATTATGTTCAAAAGAATTCATTTATCACATACATCCACAACAGTTTTGCAATGCCTATAGAATATATTAAAGGTTGTAATGGTGAGGTTGAAAGGAGTAGAAAGGGATTACAGGGCTCGAAATAATGGCCGGTCAGTGGACAATGTCCAGTCAGAATCAAGCATTGTCCAGACAAATCTGTGGATGACCGGACATGTTGTCTGGTCATTTGCACTTTGAAAGGAAGTTCAATTTTGACACTGGCAACCATGATTGAAAATATTCAATCTTATCAAGTTCCCAAAAAGAAATAATATCAAACTAGACACACTTTTGGTTGAGACAGTTGCAAAATTTCCATTTGTCAGTCATGATCGCTAATCAGTGCTGAAAGAATTACAGATCATGCAACTTGCAAATTGTAGTCTATTTTGCAACTAGTTGAGATGGGTAATATGGGTTAAATGTGTCCAGCCGAAAACCCATATGTTCTAACAAAATCATGTTTGACTGGACAATGTGTCCAGGGCCTGCCTGGCCTTTATTTAGGGCCCTGGATTAACTTAGTATTTTCTGTTCAAAGGATGGATAAACCATCCATCAAACAGTTGCTATGTTCTTCCAACAACATGTTTTAATTCAAGCTATTTCATACTGCAATTACCTAGCCCAATGTATTAATTGGGTTTTCCAATCACTAAACAACCAAAATAAGTATTATTTAAATCAAGGTTAAATCAAACAATTATTAGCTACTGTTAGTTTCTCCAAAAGTATCCAATGTATCAAACTATAACTTTGATGGATTACTATAAACTGTGATACACTCTTTGACTATCTAATTTTCAACATTTTTTGTTTTAATGTGGAAGATGGACTTTTTTCATGTAAGCGGACACAAGATGTATGTCCAGAACTTAGCAAACGACTTAGCTAGTCTCTGTAGCTCAGTGGGTAGAGCAAATGACTGGGGACCGGAGGGGTGCGGGTGTATTAACTTGAGGAACATTCTTATTTTCTCATTACAAAATTCATAACTTTGTACGTGATGGGTAAGAGAAATTGAATGTTGATAACTGACTGGGATTTGAAAGGGTAAACGAGAGCTCTCCAATATGTACTAACCTGATTGGATGGTCACCACAAGCTTTTGGTCGCTCCATAACTGACACCCACTTGTCATCATAGCTGAACAGTGACAGATCTAAGTATGGACTGCTACTGTAAGACTGTGAACTGATTGGCAATTGGGCAAGAAGTCTCTTCACTGCCTCAGTATGGCCTCCATATTTCGCATTGATAATTGTATGTTTAAATCGTCTTTGGATTTGTCGTGCAAAAATATTACTTGAGGCTGAACAGGTGAACTGTCCTGGTGAGTGAAGCATTGCATTGCGGAAAGAATCACAGAACTGTTCAAACAGATCTAGAAGTTGCTCTGAAGTGTTTTCAAATACGGCTAGAACCTGTGTTGATTCCATGTTGTACAGAACAAAGAAGGATGGCTGGGAGTTTGGATCAGCAACACGTAATGTCACAACATCTTCACTCGCATACTTGATCAAAATTGTCGTTTCATCAAGTAACTGCATCTTCCACATTCTAAGCACCCGAAATTGCTCAAAGTGCTGGTAAAATTTTCGCAGTGCTTTAGGGCCTCCCTCCTTTTGTGCTTTGCGCCACAAGTGAACCAAAAGGCGGTGTTTAAGCCCATTTATGCAAGTTTCCCTATAAGGTCTGAATGGGTGTCCATCTACCATCTCACTGTTTCTCATGGCTGATAGCACCAGTTCATCATCCTCATGACACAAGCGACCAATTGAGCGAACATCAATGAACTTTCCGTCTCTGGTTACTTGAAATATATGAACAGTTTGTTGCTGCACTGATAAGATTGCTAGCAAATCTCTGTACAGATATAGGCCCTGGTTATGTGAGAGAAAGATCTTATCGCATTTAAAAGTCCTTGAATCACTAAGCTTACCAGTAAACAAATTAATGAGATGAATAGTATAGTCTTCTAGAGGAGACCTTGGGTTTGGGGAAACCGACTCGTTGTTTCGATAAATATCAAAGAAATATGGATGAGGCTCTTCTGGTACATAAGAAGCAGACCCCACAATCACATACTGGCCATCGTCTGTAAACAAACTACACTCGCGGTTCAAATGTTCGCCATTCGGTGCAACGGTTGTCACAGCAGTTTGCTTGAAGAAGTGTCCAAACAGCTTGCTCCGGACACCCACGGAGTCGTGACCTTCAGTTGCCAACAGTTCCTCTGCTGCACTGGGACCTTGGAACTCATAAATTTCAATCGAACTTTGGTCCATGGAAAAAGCAACAAAATGACGTCCAGTGGGAGAAAATTTCCTCAGAAAGCACGGTGGTTTTTCGACATTAACAATTGTGAAGTTCGGAAAAGCATTCTGATGGAAAGATTTTGCTCGGTGCCAGTGAGTTCCAGGTTTACTCAAAAAAGTCTCTCTCTGCTTTAATTTCCAAACAACATTCTGGTTTGGAACTCGCCTAGGTTTAAACTGCATCTCCGGTTCCGATTCTATAAGCCTGCAAGTCATTTTTCAAAGTATCTATATGCTGCAGAATGAAAGGAATTTTAGTATATATTATGTTCGACGTTATCCGCCATGTTTTCAAACATCCGGGTGTTTTTGCCTACGTGGCTGCGAATAAACTGGGTCCCAACAGCTGATGTTTCTCTTCTTTTATTCCCCTTTTAGTCGTACAGCATGGGTGAGTAGAAATTTTACTTTTGTGGTTTAAAACATTGAAATTTTGCAACAAGAAGCCTTTTTATATTTATGCAGTGGTGTTAACTTTACTATACTGTTCGTTTTTTAGCTCTCCCGGCTTCAACTTCCTTTTTGTTTGCCACAACGCTGACGGTGCTAACTTTCGCCGCCATGCAAATGTTCAAAGGACAGTTGGCTGGCTCTAAATGGATGACAATTCTTGGCGGGTTTGTTGGCTCACAGTTGTTTATATTCCTCCTGACCGTATCCTTTGAGATTCGCGTAATTACTTCTGTTTGTAACGACGTAGTTTTAAACAATCACGTGAGAGTGTTTTGTTATAACTCACCAGTTTCGAAAACAATAACGTGTCACTTGCTTGCAAACATTACGTCTGTGCTTATATGGTAGATTATCCAACTATTAGTTTTATAATATGGCAAGGCACATTTTCAACCAAGGGCTCAAAAAATTTGTGTTTTGCCAATAATACAACTTCAAGCATAATTATTAGTAAGAAGATTTAGTAAACTTAGAATAACTATAACTGCAACCATTATTTTAGCAGTTTGTTTTTTAGCAGGAAAACCAACTTAAGTTGCCCGCAGAGGAGGCTAGTTCATTGTGCCTTAATATTCTGGACTGCATAAATTTGAATGAAATATTATGAGACTTCTGTCTTCCCTTCCTCATTTGTGTCTAATTAGGGCCCCCCCCCCCCCGCCCCCGAGCCCCA
>JAOBAT010075267.1:0-20785 GCA_026413305.1 Hydrozoanthus tunicans | reverse complement strand
CTAGTAACCATGTAGAACAAAAAGACCCGAGACTATTTAGACAATTTTGTAATCCAGTTTTGCTTCTTGATATGAAAACTAGGTCATCCGCATAAAGAAAAGTGTTCAAGTGCTACCCGTTTGGGAGAAAAATTGGATCGGTTCTTTTGTAGTCCAAGGATAATGGAAGTTCATTGAGGAACAAATTAAACAATAGTGGACTTAGAATACATCCTTGTTTGACACCTCTTGAGTATTTAAAGGAGGAGGTTATATGATTCTCTATTTTTATCGCGCAGTAGTAGTAGTAGTAGTAGTAGCCCTAATCTTGGGCTGCCTGTGGTGTTTATATACGTGAAGATTCTCGATTTTTTGGGGGTTTGTACCAAATCTGCGCCATTTTGAATAAATAATCAGTTTTGCCTATAAACTGGATAAACGAGATTTTTACTGGACAAACAGGATACTCAAACCTCGTGGTGTTGAAGTTTGATTTATGCATTGGAGTTGGTACAGTGGAGCTAACTTTTGTTCTTGTGGAGCTCATTTTTGTTCGGCAAGTTTCTTTAACTTACTAACGCGACGTTTTTAAAAGGATCACAGGTACAATTTTTCAAAGCCTCATCTGAGAAGTGCGTACTACTTCTGGAGCTTGCAGAAAACCTGACGTGCGAGAACGGCTTGCACTGTCCATGACCACCGAATCCGTTTCTTTCATCAATTTGACTGCACAAAATACCGCTTGGTTGAACAATCCAGATGAGCTGACACTTACTCTTCGGAGGACATTGAGCCAAACTACCCACTGTGGTCACAAACCAAAGCAACCCAGTCATTGTACTTAGCGGCCATTGAGCCAAATGATCGATTTCGATCACAAAGCAAATCAAAAAAAGAATTTGAAAAAGTGTAAATTTTTCAACACATTATGTCGAACGCACTTTTTAATCTGAGAGTAGTATGAAAAACTGACAAAGGCCGAGGCAGCAGCCCGTTGCGGCCGCTGCGTTATTACCTAGGCAACAAACAAGCAGTTCTAGTATCGTATTTTTGACCCACTGCCGGGAGGATATATTATCCTTAAGTTTATAATCTCAATTATGATATATCATACATTAAGGCTATCTTAACAACACTACTCCATCTAGTGTTTGTGTCCAACTCGACTTGTTAACCAGAAAAAAAAAGGAAAACTGTTACCGAAGTTGCTTCCCTCTGAAACGTATTCATTGTTTCATTTTCAGTATGTGGCATAGAAAATATAATCCAAAGTGTGTTCGTATAACAAATATATGTTCCAGCATACTTTCGTTCAACATGAAGTTTTTTGTTATATATATCTTTCTATATAGCTGTTTCTTGTATTTGTACCCCAAAAGTTTCCGCCAAAAATTGTCGTGGTTTCAGGTTCAATTTTGAAGAAGAAACTTAGATGAGACAAATATATGCATTTTCTTTAATCAATTGTTTGTTAGAAAGCTTTTCAAGCTGTTTCGGAGACTTCCCTTAATAGCAGCTGAAAATTTAAAAGTTTGGGGCCAAATCGTGGTGTGCAACATTATTGCAATATTCGTCAATAGCCTAATGAATTCCCATCAGTAAAAGATCCATTATTTCAGGCGCCATAATCTCACACGACTTGTTTATAGTTAATTTATAGCCCCCTTACTCATTTTATTTAAATTTAATCATTATTCAAATAAATAATTCTTTCCAATTCATTTTGCAGGACTACTTGAAGTAGCGTGAGTTTCGTTGAGTTTATGAAAACAACCGAACTCTTCCACGCCTACAAACTTGGTTTTGAACAAAACGGCAGTTTCTTTTGTATCAGCCATTTTTAATTTCTAGACCTTGTTAATTTGCTGTGGTTTTTTTCAGCTGTTATAGCCGGCACAAAAAACATCTTTTTAATTGTGCGGTTGCAAAGTTCGAAACAAACCGCAAATTATGTATTCCTGCGAATGCAAATCCATTTAAGAAACTTCTTGGGTTTTGTGAAGTTTCCTTAACCGAGTCGTTTTGTTCTCTTTCAAAGACTTCAAGAGTAGAATTAATTCGAGAAAGACGAATAAACAATAAAAATGATTCTTACCGGGAAAACGCTCAAAGATTGAGGAGTCTGTCTGGAAATATCGTCCGCTCACATTGATAACGACTTGGTCTTTTCTCCACTGAAGTTCGTTCTTGCTTCTTTGACGAGAATTTCCCGCTCTTTTGCTGTGCGCTTGACAGCGTTTGCTCGTATTCATTATGTTCCTTTAATGTCAGTAAGAAACCTACAATGACACAGAACTGAATACTTATATTAAAAATCATATATCTGATTCAGACGTCCTCTACCCGTTTAAAGTTTTGAAGCTTACCTTTAGAGGAAATTTATCTGGCTGTCTTATCAGTTTCCCTTCAACTCGTTTGGCTAATGAACAGCTATGCTGGAAAGCAGAAAAATTAGATCCAAAGTTAGATTTTGATTATCATTTTCTGGTAAAATCTACCACCGTGCAATTAGTGAAGAGTCTAACCTCTAAAATTCGTTGTAGGCCGCAACATTTACTAAATTTTCCATCTTCTCTTGACACTTAATCGGACGCGAAAATTTTAACAACCAAGTTACAATTATTTTGAAGGCAACAAAAATTCGTTACAGAGACGTCAATGGCTGTTATATGACTATAAAGCATCTAGAGAATACTTTTCGTATCTCAAAGTCTGTGCTCATTTACATATACGTTTATAACATCTCTAGCACACCAGCCACAGTCGCTCTATTATTAATATCATATAGTGCACGGTTTTGTTAGCGCGTGGGAACCAAACTGATTTCAAAGCCGTAAAGACTCACTCTTGTCACGTGCTAACTTGGATATAATACTCCAAGAATTGAAAATTTAGAACTAGTAAAATCTAGGCGTCAACTTGTTCGATTTTTTTTTCTCAAATTCGTGTTTATTTTCGCAATTATGCCAAGTAGGTTAGTGAACATATTAGCTCAAACTAAAACAAATAATCTTTGTATCTTTCAAATTTTAAGAACTTCGCAGAAATAAAGAGCAAGGTAAAGAATCAAGAGGAGAATAAAAAAAAGTAATAAACATTTAAAGATTGGCAAATATGATCTTTCTTCAACGAAAACAATTTCTGGTTTATAACAGTGTTTTCACCACACCGACTGTAACAATAAATCAGCTAGGTAAAACCAAGGGAATAATTCAGGCACCACATTTAAAACAGGATTTATCACAAATCACACAGATTGGTACAACCTTGTGTTTCGTTACCCTTAGATGTTGTAGCTCATCTCTGGGAAAAGTGAAAAGCAAGATCCAGTCTAGGCAGCTCAATTTGACATTATTCACTTTCAATTCTTTTAAAAATTTTCAGACAAAGAAGTTATTTCCGTAGTCACTCTACATGGAATGAATTTTAATTTTCAAATTGCATATGAAAACTGAACAAAGAAAACAAAGATTTTGAAGAAGAGTTCACAGTTTAGCTTGTCAATAATCAAAATCATAATTCGGTAGAAGCAAAAAGTATTTCTGCAATCACACAGTTTTAGTTTTTTCTAAAAACCACATCAACCTACAAGAAAGCCGTGCAATTAAGACTTGAAGAGTTTGATTGATGCATCGGTTACCGACTTGGGTAGACGGTAAATCGAAACGGTGTTTGTTATCTAGAAAAACTTTAAGAATACTCTTTACTGCCTCTTCCCGATTTCATCGTTACTTTGCGGCATTTTCGTCAATTTAAAGGCTTTCAGTGTAGTCATTCGAAAATACATATATCGAGACTAGTGATAATCCAGTCTACGTGCTAGCAATTAGTTTATTTGGCAAAAGTCAGATTAAATGAGCTTTTTATGTAATCTATTTTGCGCAAGCTCACTCGCTCCTGTCGATGGAGCGGATGAGAGTTGGTCGGTGCATAGAATCGAAGCTAGTACGACATATCTAAACAAATAGCTTTTCTTGGTGTTTCAAGCCAAGTTTAAAACAAGGACTTCGTTAGTCAGTCTAAAGCTGGCTTAAACACTTATATATACAACTAGTATCATAATTGAAATTCTACATACCGTAAAACCCCACCTTAATGCCCCCTCTCCCGGTTATAAGCATCCAAACTCCACCCGGACACAAAGCCCTTCCATTCGCCAACCATTCGCCCGTTTATAAATATAAGCCCAGCCAAAACCCCTTGTGAAATTTTATAAGCCCATGGCTTTAACGTGGGATTTATGGTATTTGTGTATCATAGCTTTGTTTTGATTTTAGCTTGCTGAAGATGACAAGAGAGTTGCCAAAACATGTTTAAATTAAAAAGTAGAGCTTTTAAATGAAAAAAGGTTTCATTTAAAGTTCAAATTGAAGAACAGCTATACACATAACTAGAAATAACCTCAGACTATTTACATAACACAGGTTAACATTTAACTGTCATACTTTCCACACGTTGCTTTAGAAACATAGTCAATAACAACAAAAGTAGTAGTTACAGAAGACATACGATACCTCGATTAAAGGTAAAAATGACAACGACACAAAGGGTTATAGCAATAACAATAATTGAATATAAAACAGCTATAAACAATATGAATTAATAAAAATATATAATATTTAATATATAAAAATATATATAAACAACAACAAATAAGAAGTCAACAAGCCCAACATCCTCAACCTCCCTCTACCCACCAACATGAAAAAGCCGGAAAGATTCATTACAGCTTGATTTCTATAAAACTTTCTACCTCCTACAGAATTATTTTTATTTTGATGCGACGCGACGCAAGTTCCTTAATCTACGTCATAGTGGGCCTGTCATCCATGCGATCAGCGGCAAGGGTTGACCAAATAAATGTCGAACTAAAAGCTTTGTAACAAATTGGAGTTTTGTTCAAATGAAAAACTTTTTCAGTGTAGATGTTCGTTTTAGAACAAGTACTTTCAGATAAGCCAGGAAAAAAAATTATATTTATGGCACGTTAAACGTGTGGAGATTGCTTCCTACCAAAGGTGATAAAAGGATGAAAAATGTCAAAGAACAGAATGCACGAAAACTTTCGATTTTGTTTTTTAATACTTTCTTCGAAGGAAAATTTGGGCGTCAATTACTGCGAGGCAGGCAGAAAGCTTAATGACGAATAAAACTTTTTAATTACTCAAGCTCTAAGAAATAATTAAAAAATCAAAGGTTTTCCGGCCTTCCTTTTAAGATTGTTTTCAATAAGCAAAAATGCATGGAAATAGATTCTCGTCGCTTCAATTCAATATATCAATTAAATTTCAGCAATGTATTATTTTTCAGTCGGGCTTCATCTTACGAAGAAATAGAAATTTCTTCTCTGTTTAAATTCCTTTTCAGAAAATACTGGGTCCTTTGTTATTCGTTTCTTTATAAGAATCAGTAATTTTCGGCTGAGGCTGGGCTGTCAGGCCTCAATTTTTTCGTTGCCAGGCCTCAATTTTTTTGCTTCTTATTTATTGATATTTCCAAATTATAAAAAGAGCGGTTAGAAAAATTGTATCAACTTACATGTACGTCTCAATCCGTGTACAAGAACTAAATAAAACTTTTAAACTTATCTTATCAAAATTTCAGCCTTGTAACTGTTCTTCGCTTTTTCTTAATTTGTCGGCTATCTCAGCCTGAGTGTAATTCTTATAAAGTTTATTCTTACATTCTATCATTCTTTTGAGTATAAAACTTTTCGCTTTGCCTAAAAAAAGATTAGAGTTCGAAAAAAATTTAGGTACAAAACATAAAACAACAAAATTTAAGAAAAGCATTATTAAAATCATTCTTGTTGTTGAATTTTGCGATTTTTAAGAAAATGCTCAGCCTTTGAAGAAACCAAATCAAAATTGCAACAAATCATAAAACACACATAGCTACACCTTCGACAATGAATGCATTTAGAATCTTTTTCCAGTCTATAATTAGAAACATTCGGAAACTCAAAAACAAATCTAAGCTTTTCAAAATCATGTCACAACTCACAGTTTGTCGAAATCCTCAACCCTCAGAATAAGTTTGATTGAATTCTTAATTCAAACTTCATAGAATGTCCTAACAGAGTGTCTCATCAAACATAGCGGCGCATCAATAATTCAAAGACTAAAACTGTGAACTTAATTGGAGAATCTACTTCTACGTTGTACAATAATTAAGACTGCCTCATTAAAGAACTTACTGAGTTAAAGCGGACTAGCCTCTCGAACTTTAACTGAAAATTAAACACTTTGTCTCATCACATTTAACCCTGAACAAAGACAAACCCACATTGACGTCCCACGTATTTAAACTGATGTGAAACCAAGAAAAAACGCAATGTTATTTACATTTTAACGATTTTTTTCATTTCAAGTTCAGCTGTCAAAAAAATATTTTTTACAAGTGTAATTAGCTTGCATCGCAAGCTGCCTTTTTGTCTTTTATCTTCGGCTATCCAAACTTCTTGGTAAAAGGACGAAATTCGGCTTTTATTTTTACCGATGTCATGTCGTTTCTGTTTTGAATTTCGGAGTATCTCAAAGAAATTTTGCTAAAATTTTTGTTTTGATGTTAGACGTTACGACCCTCATTATAACTACAAATCTTCAAACTTGCAATTTGCCCGGCTTAAAACAATGATTAATTGGTCTGTCAAAGTTTGTGCATTCGCCTACTCATTTCTGATTTTGTGTTTGGTACAAATGTTACATATGCAATTCATGGCTTTTCAATATTATAAGCTAAAACAATTATCACATCACTTTATTATTTGAAATAACCGTTCTTAGACTGAGCAAAATGTGAAAAACAACCTTCTTTGGTTTTTCATCAAGACCCCATTTTTCAAAACAGCTGCCTCCTTCACGTTCTTTCCTATTTTGCTTGAGCCATTTCCGGTTATAGTTTTGTATTTAATCTTTTACCCTCATTTAAACTTCTTGTCAATTACAAACGGAAAAATACTAGATATAAACCTGAAGCTGAAAAGCAACACATTTTCTCGTTCTTAAAAAACAGCTGTTTTAATATCCTCCTCCTCGTATAAGCACTGTCGCCGAGCAAGTCCCAAACTCGCTGCTAAACTTCTAATTTATTTACTTAAAGATAACCAATGGTTAAAAATAAGATACCTTTTTTCATTATACTTTAATTTTTGCTAGTTCTCCCGCAAAAGATGTTAATTTTTTATCATCCTGCAATTTTTGTTAGGCAAAACAAGACGTTTTCATATAGAGGGGTAGCGATTGAGGAAGATGTTGAGGCACCCTTTTTAGTTTCGAAATCCGAGCCCGAGATTTTGGAACGTGATAAATAACCCGAGACCGAGTCGTTACGATACGATAAATCCGAGACCGAGACACCAAATAAGTTTCAAGCAAAATAGAGGTTTCCAGCTTTGACGAAAACGCCGAGAGTGCGAGCCATTTTGTACGAAAATCCGAGACTGCGAGACGGAGAAAAAAATAAAAAGACATGACAACTATGATGACATGAGTCTTACTGAGCGTTATGTTCGTTAAGTGAAAATTAAGGTGATGGGTTAATTTTGCTTTTTTTAAAAACCAAATTTAAAAGTTGCATAACAGCCCCCAAGCAGGCAGTTTTATACCGATTTGAAATGGCTGTTCGCAAGCCATATTTATTTGACGAGGTCTGATAGGAACCAATTTCATAAAAACACCGCGCGGGGCTGAAAACCGGCCTAAATTCAAGAACATTCTAAAAACACTACTATAAAGGCAAAGGAAACGCGGATAATTTTATTCTTGCCGTTGCACAAGATTATGGAAATGATTTTTTTTCAGCTAATGTTTACCAGTGCAACATTGCCGTTAGTGGTTCATGTGCATGTACAAATTTGTTTTGAATTAATTATTTTGTTTATCGTCATATTTCTTTCTTGCCGGCCATGATAGCGGCCATATTATTCAGATTGTACTTCCGGTTGGTTTGTACAAATGGAAAAATAACAACTGTACACCCAATATGTTACAGAACATATTAAGGACATTTTAGTCTGAAGTCCTCAACTGAAATATTTAAGAATACTCAGCCTCGGCCAAAATAAGATGTTTTTAAATGAAAAAGAGTTTGTTTATGTTTAATTCAAGACAGTTAGCAAAGTGAAACAATTTATCTTCAGATTCGCAGACTCAGATAATCGTCTGCCTAGTTAATGATCTATCAGTCAAGTTGGTTTTATTCACACAAACTCATCAAAAAGCAGTTAAACTTTTGACAAGCTTTACCCGTCTTCAAACGAACCCACTATGCCTTGTTTGTGTTTCATTTTTAAAACCAAAACAAGTGCAAGATGGAAACAGAGTCCCGCGTCTGGGTTTGAAAAGAAACAGTCAGTTCAAGCACATAAAAACGATGCAATAGCTCAGACTGTAACATTTCTTAATCACACAATGTCGGGTTTTATGCTGAATCCTGAAGTCTTGCTGAGTGTTTATCTTTTCTGAGCTTAAAACTTTTTCAAAACTTTTTATAATCAGTTCACAAAATTTGAACACGTTTTCTGAGTCACGTGATGAGTTTCCCAGCGTACTTTGCAGGTAAAGAAAGAAAACGTGGTCGATCTTTTGCCGCCTCTACAAAGCCTGCAAGTCGCGTATTCTGGAAATCACTTAACACTTCGAATATTTATTTAATCAAATTATTACAATGGCCGATCCTGAAATTACCAAACGTATATTTGTTAAAGGATTCTCTCGGGAGACTACTGAGAGCGATCTGAAAAGTTTCTTTGAAGATTTCGGAGCAGTGAAGGAATCAAAAATCGTTAAAGACAAGACCGGTGCAAGCAAGGGCTACGCTTTTATCACCTTTGAGAGTCAGGAAGTTGCTGAAAATGTAAAGGAGCAAGAGGTAGTCGAATTGAATGAGAAGAAGTTGTCAGTTTTCAAAGCAATGAGGAGAAGAAGTGCTAGACAATTCGGACGTGACAGTTACAGAGATTTTCGCCATCAAAACCGCCATTTCAGTGACACCGTTCAACCAACCACATATTCTACTGTGCACGATGGAAGTGTCTATTTTAGCCAGTTTGGATCTGCCGTTCAGCCACAAGTTGTAACCCTAATACCAGCTGCTGCCTACCAACAACATCAGTTTCATCCAAATCAAACTACTTTTACGCCACAATCAGCAGCACAACCGGCCATTTATATGGTTGGGCACAGCAACCCCGCTCATCAATACCAAGTTGCGACATCTCCGTATCACTCTTGGAACGAGTGGGGAATGCCAGTCAACGTTGTTCCCAAGACCGTACACCCGACTTTCACCAGCTTTCAGGCAGATCATGTTCCACAAACCGAAATTGCAATGGCAAATCTTGTGGTTACAGATTTGCCGACAAGCGTTGCAGAAACTCCAAATGGCGCTACAGTTGAACAGGTAAGTGACATGGCGCGTTCCATTTTGTGAATGAAGTTTTTAAGTTCATCATAGTTAAACGTTATTTAAAAACTTTTTATGAAAGGACTTAACTAAAAGACCATCTATCTAGGCATAACTGATTCAAAAATGGTAGGAATTTTGCCTTGTTAATTTTTCTTAAATGTTTTATTTTGAGACATCGGCGAAAACTAAACTTTGCACAAACTCAGCAAAAGTGTAAAGTTTAATCACTCATCTTTGCCTACTGCAAGTTGACCGACGTTTTATAAGCATACAAGTGATAAAAAATAATGTTCACTTTCAGAAATCATGTGGTTACTTGAAATTTGCCATTTTACTTTGTTTGAAGGTCTAAAACTAGTTTCAACAATATTTTAAAGTTGTTGTTCTCCAACTGGTTCGCTCAAACTCTGGCAGAATCTTGCTTTATTTCAGTTGGTTTGGCTTCACAGATTTATAGGCCATTGTCAATCAGGATTTCGTTTGAAAGGGTCGATGATTACGACAAACCGTCAGAATATTTTCAATGAATAAGGTCAAAAATCATTTATTTGGCGAAAAATAAAATTCGTCACTAGTATTGCTGCAGTTGAGTTTTTCAACATTAGATCGATATTCACGTTTTTTTGTCGTTTAAGGCCAAATTTTCCGGATGCAAAGAAATTGTTTGTTTTGACACCGCAGCAAAGCCTTGTCTTTACAGAGTACTGACTTAAGGTTAAAAAATAAAATTAAAAGGAATATGTTTGTTTTAACAAAATTCACAGAAAACTAGATCAAATGATCGGCGAAGCACGTACAATGGTATCACTTTTTCCTATTCAATTTTTAACTTAAAAGTTATGTTATAGTTTTTTAGCAAGCTTGTCATGTTAATTTTAAATTGCGTTTGCATTTAAACAAAGAATTCGGCAATTGATAACTTTAAAAATACTAATTAGACAAATGGCAAAAATACCTGCAAAAACAAGGGTTGATAAAAATAGATAGTTGGGGTTTAGGGAAAAAGTAAAATCCGTTGTGTGTGATTTTGATTGAAGTCCAACTTCTGGAATGAATTGAAAGAACTAAATCCGCAGCGTCAGATCTACTTCTAGGATCAACTTGCTTTTCGTTGAAAACTATCAACTTGCTTTTCGTTAAAAACTATCTTAACTAGCTTATCCGCAAATCCGCTCTTAAGTTGTCAAAAAAAACAACAATCCGAGTTCAAAATAGGCCCCATCTGTTGATCAAAAAAAAACCTCGCCCCTCCTAGAGAAGGGAGAATAGAAAAAATCGAAGAGTAGGGGTAGGGGGTCTTGAGGAGGGGTGAGAAATGAGGGGCAAAGGAAAGAGAAAGAAAGAAGGAGAAACAGTGGAGCGTAAAAGGAGAAGAGGAAGGGAGGTACAGGGAAAAAATGAGGAGAAAACAGCAGAAGAGGGACAGAGAAGCAACAAAGAAAAAAAGAGGGAAACTTTGAAAGAAGAATGAGTGGACGGCCGTTGGAAACGAAGGACAATTAATTCGAGGGACTTACCATATTCAATCACTTTTATCTCTTATAGTACATCCCGCTAGAAGCAAAGCTAAAGAGTGACAAAGCAAAGACTGTCACAGCGGTGCCAGTAAAGTTCTTGAAGAAGGTCGAGACTACACAAGCGCCGGTTGCAGCCCCTGCCACCATTCATGTGGTGACCTCAAACAGTCAGGTAACCACTCCACAATAGACAAGAAATTTACTACCATTATTGGACAATTGAAAGAGCTTTCTAGAATCAATTTTTTATGCAACAAATACTTGTGTCGAGAATGCAAACCTTTAACACTATTTTTGTGTAAGTGTAAATTCGTTTCATTTTTAGCCTGTTTTAATTCTGAGATGTGTGACTCAATACAGTAACAGAAGAACGAAATTTATTTATTGTGATTTTTTTGCCTTTTTCAAACATGAAGAGCCAGCTCTTTCTCCTTTTTAAGTTTCGATTAAGCCTCTACAATTGAACGTGTTGTACTCTCTCTACTTTAACTAAGTAGTAACGAAGAATTAAAGTTGATCCACGATGGCTCTCCAGTTTCCTGGGATTGCCTTAGTCAGAAACCTTGCCTTTTTGAAGAAATAAATTCAAGCAAATTATATATTTTAAATGTCTGGCTATTCATAGGAAACGTGATATATCTCATTAAGTTAAGTTTTGCATGAATATAACTTTTAGCAGAATGGTTATGACAATGTTTGGAATACGTTTTTCAACTCGGGTTCTATTCTACTTTTCCACAAGAAAACCGGAGCGTGATGTCACTAAACCGGTTTACGTATTAATTTTTTTCGACAATCTTTATTTTCTTTTTCAAGTTGTTTAAATTACAAAACATAAGTTTTAATGAAAGTTTTTTTTACATACAAAACCTCTACGGAGTTGATTGGAACTGATAATATGTGTTGTACATCATTACCATGAACATAGTATAGTCTCAAAACGTTGACAAAGCCATCCATGCCACATAGAAAGTAATGAAATATAAGTAGAAAATAGATGATATATGTGGTCACTTACTAAAGCAAATAATGAATGAATCTAGAAATTGAAGAAAATGTGATTTGGTGTAGTCGATTGTGAATAAAACAGAAAGCTCTCAAATTTGATGTTTAATTTGTTGTTTAGTTGTTCAGTCATACTGATTATCATTATTATTATTATTATTATTATTATTACTATTATTATTATTGTATAATCATCATCTTTATTATTATTTTTTTTATTATCATCTGATAAGGATTTCGCGATCTTTCACTGATCTTGGCAGGACGTCGGACTCGTACAATTTTTGTTCAGATGTGCCACTCCCCCTCACTCCCTCTCCCCCGCCCCCCGAGCCTAAAAGGATCATTACTAGGCCGGCGCTTTTCTCCGGTTTCTGTAGTGCTAAGCGGTTGAGAGTCTGTGACTTCCCCTGGACAGGACACTTATCTATCGCAGGTTAGCCCCCAGCAGTACTGGTACTCAATTATACAGCTGAGTTGCGCGGCTGCATGGAACAAAGTCAGTAAAAGTGTCTTGTTCAAAATGACAACACAGTGTTCTGACCCGGGCTCGAACTCGCGACCCTAGGATTATGAGTCGATCGAACACGCTAATCGCTTGGCCACTGCGCCGCCAACAAAATATTTTTAATGCTAGTAACTCAGAATCAAACGTGTTTGATGCACACGCTTAGCTAACTTTTTTTAAGAAAAGCTTTGTTAGGACAACGAGGCTCGAGAAATCTACTGCTTCTTATACTGTGCACTATTTTGCTATTTTGAAATGAAACCAATGGTTTTATGCCGTAATGTAACAAAATAAAGTTCTCAGCCATTTTTCTGCCTCGTGTGTGTTCTTGTAGCATGTTCTTAAATTGTGACCAATTTTTAGTTTGAAGTTCTGATAAAAAAAATTCTTAAAAAAAGTGTAGGAGTATCGACAGCCTTAGCCCATGCATCGATCGAGTTCAATATCAACCGTTTAAAACGCAGAGGGAAGAGGTAAGCATCAATTTTTCCCTCAAGCCAATTCAAATTCAAATTATTTCAGTTTTGTAATTATTTCTTCAAAAACATTAAACTTTAAACAGTATTAGAGAGCTGCGGTATTTGAGAATATTTTGAGGAAAATGACTGTAGTTCTCAGAAACTGCCATAGCTTGGCTCTAACAACAGTCCCCTTCCTCTCCCCCTTCAAAAAAAAATTTTCAAAGCTGCTCAAAGCGCTACAAGCTTCTTTACCCACAGGCTGCACGTGCTGCATTTGAGCACGTGTTATATGATCACAAGGCTGGTCAGTAGTTTAAACGCTGGTTAACTTTAAGTAACACTGGGTTAAAGCCGAAATTCAAGCAGTAATTTCTTCTCTAACGAAAAGTTTTTCGCAGGTCCTTATGAAATACTGTTTGGATTTTCCAGCTACGGAAAACTGAAAATATCAATTCCAAAATTACAGCCATAAATCAGTGTCTCTAAAATTTGAAACAGTAACGTTGCTTGTAAGGATGGTCCTGAAGGGGGGTTGCAAATCCCAGTTCCCAGCCTCTTTTTGGTTCAAATCCCAGTTCCCAGACCCTAAATCCCATTCCCAATGGTGCAGCTTACGGAATGATGTTTATAACAACAATATATAACCAGTTGAAAGACAGATGTTTCTACTTAACATAACTCAAGAGCATAGTCGGCAAATTCCCGTCTCTGTCTGTTCAATTTTCTTCTGTAAATTGCTTGGGCTGCCATTTAAGTCAACTGTTATCTTGCAATTTTCAGTATAAATAGCTGTATTATTGGTTGAAAAATACTCAACCTCTATAATCACTGTGCGCTGAAAGTCGGACGCCACATTGAAGTAAACACGCGCATTTCATTTCTTTTCAAAATCCGCTATCGCAGATCAGTATAAAACTGGCAGAACTTGACCACGGCGTGGAGCCTGGAAGCGAGAATTTGCTACCAGAGCTAACTGAGATACTGATTCTTTGTCCCAACCGATACTTACTAATATACAAGTTTGTTTACTTAATTGAAAAAAAAATGGGCTTATTTTAGCATTCGTGTCATTAAGTAGAGTCGGAGACTGACAAAGAATAGAAATCCCATTCCCATTATCAAAAGTCATTTCCCACTCCCAGGCATAAAATCTATGTTCCATTTCAGTGGGTCCCATTTTCCCAGTCCAAAGTTAGGCAAATCCCAGTTCCCATTTACCCCTTCAGGACCCTCTAACATTTTAGTCCTTAGTAGTTAATGCTAATTGCACTGGCTACGTGTAAACAGGTTCGGTCACCCTGATAATAAGGAGTTTAAGATTTTTAAAAGGACGGCAACATTGACGACTAGTTTGCTCTCTCTTATATCCGAGTTACGCTTTGTGAATAGAAAAGAATGATTTTAAAGGTAAAAGAAGATTAGCATAACTTTCGGTAGGTCGTTCTCGTAGTCGCAAAAACTTCAAAGCTGAGCTTTTTACGTTACAATTTTAAAGTTGACCACGTGCAGGTGGCGCGCACGGTACATTCCACCTTGCAGCTATTGTATTCACTAAATTGTTTTCTGCCGTCGTCGTCGACGTTGGCGTACTCGTATCTTAAACTCCCTAATATTATGCACATGCAAGCAGCCATTAATTTACAAAAAAAAGCACTTACCTTTTCAGCCCAATAACCCAGAACAGAAAATGATGAGAGGCAAAAATTTAAACCAAGCTATTTCTCTCTTCTAAGACAGCGAACAAGGTCTATTTTCTTGTAGTCCCTTCTCACCTTCAGCTCAAATCGATTCTATTCGCAAGATTCTATTCGCAAAGCTAGAGAAGCATTCTTAATAACCAAAGCTAACACGGCCTCAATAAATGTGGCGAAACCTACTAATCTTTAACCTTGTCTTTTTATGAGGTCTTTTCATATTTTCAAAATTGTAACAAGTTATGTTTTTCAAACCGTCATTTTTTTAAGTTCTCATATTTCAATATCCGTTGTAACTCTACTCTCTAGATCTATTTGTTTTTACATTTCCGCTTTACATATACAAATGAAAACCGCTATAATTCAAACCACACCTGAAGAAAGCCAGTATGGCTAGCCGAAATATTGTATGAGAAACTTAAATTCTGCGTTGTATTGGCTATTCTTTTTTATTCATAAAAAGCGAGCTTGCCCGGAAATCCTCGTGTTGGTTTAGACTTAAGGTAAATGAATATATTATACAGTTAGCGGCGTTACGGAATTGAAGTCGGAAGATCATGTATTCGGTTCAAAAGAGAATATTTTCTATCTATGTTTTACTGGTTAAAACTGACACTTACCTTAAAAAAGATTGTTCGCCAACAAGAAGTAAAAACAATTTTCAAAAGCGGTAGCTCGAAAATAAACTATTTAAATGATTTTTAAGACGTAAACATGATTTCTTATTCATAATGAATTTGATAATTTTGCTTTTAAAGGTTTTTGCGCAAATGACACGTTGCTTGGCAACATCCGATAGCTCTTTTTAATCTATTACACCTTCTTCTATTGTCTTGTCCACTTTCGGAATAAAGTAATTAATTTTCACAACTGTTGCCGCTGTGTTGATATTACCATCAAAGACCAAATCCGCTCTGGTTTGAGTAACATTTATTGGTTTGATATGTTCTTGTTTACTTATTTATTTAGTTGCCTTTTTTCTATATATCGTTGTCTTTACTTTGGCAGAATATATTTTTGAACACTTGCTTGCAGGGAAAAACCATAATGATACAACAATTAAAATAATAAAAACATTTAGCAAATGTTGACAACTCATTGCACTTGAGATAAAAGCTAAATTCTACATTACTTCATCATTTTATATTTAAATTTGCACAAGAGAGAGCGTCTCCTACTTGTACAAAATTTAAGCGAAGACCTAACGCAGTTAAAACATGCAGCAGAAAATATGAAAAAGAGAGGGCGGTGTGAAAAAAAAACCTGAGACAATTCTACTAGAGCGATTACATAAGCTACACGCTTCTTTTTTAAATGAGAACCAGTAAATTAAATTGTTTTTAATTTTTTTGGCAATTTCAGCCTCAAATTTTTTTTAAAAATAATGTTCTTAATTCTATGTGTGTTTAAATCAAAGAAAAACTTAGCCAAAAGTGTTGCACTCTTTATGACTGTATTGAAAAACGAATTTGGTCAAATTATCCCTGCGAACTTATCATGGATTTGCTGATATTTTTCCCGAGACGATTTCCAGTAATTATAGACTGCGAAGCATTTCCTGTTTATTCTTTAACGTTCACTTAGTTCACGTTCACGAAGTTCAGTAAAATTTTCAAAAAATTTAGCCATTAAGCCCGAGTCTCAGCTTGTTCTTAAATTACTCTTAAATTTTAACCAGAGCCTCGTTGTTCTTATAAAGTTGTTCTTATAAATAAAACGTGTGCTTGAACGGCTTCACACCTCAGCAAACAAGACGGAACAGGCGCGAGGTATTGAATTTAAAACGTGGTATAATGGTATGATCATGAAGTAAGAGATTTGGAGAATAAATGTTTATTTCCCGAACTTTTAGGCCTTGCGTATGTTTCTTTCACAATTGATAGAACCTTTTCTTATAGTAGGGTGACCTTGCATTCAGAAGGTTGTTCATTATTATTTTTATTATTATTATTATTATCATTATTATTATTGTTGTTGTTGTTGTTGTTGTTGTTGCTTGTACATGTGTTGTTGTTTTCGGGTGGCTACCCAAGCATGGCCCCCATCCACATTGTGAAAACGGAGGTTAATCACTCGGCACCCAAAAGAAATTCATCTTTGAGACTCGTTCACTCGACGAGTAAAATTAAAATCAGCTAGCAAATTGAAGCGCTCTACAAAAGATAATAACAAATTAAATATTCTTTATAAATACATCAAGGTGCATTTTAGTATGGTATCTTTTTGGGTACAAATCGGTTTGAGCCACGTTCTTTCTGGTACATTTCAACTGGCGCCTCTCTTTATCACCCCTCCCTTTTTTCCCTCAGACTGCCCCACCCCAACCCTCATCCCTCCCGTCCCCCCACCCGTGGCCCAATCCTTCGAACGAGTCCGTCGAAATCAAGGTGTGTATCCCAAATACAGTTGAATAACAACCATTTGAAAAAGCGTGGCCTCTACAATTTAATCCCAAGACAGAGAGCGGGGTCATGTCATAACTGACAAAAATCCCAGATAAAATGAAAAAATAACTCCCTACCCCTTGGCCCTGGTTTTATTGTATGTATCACAACATATATTTTATAATATTCGACAGTTCCGGATGATTTATAGGTATAAAAGTTCAAAACCTTCATCTCGTTGTACAAACGGCCTTAGTAATATGTTCTCGCGTTACTTATTATGTACTAGCTCCCCCCCCAAAAATCAAACAAATAATGCCATAGCCAGGGGGGGTTAGGGCCGGGGATAGGTAGGGCACTTGTCACCAGTCTCTTTGTGATGTGTTGTGATGTGTTCACCAAATCCAAACAACGTGCTTATCATGATCAAGCAAGCTTTCGTTTTCGATAGAGCTTGCAGCGAGAAATCACAAATGCTGGCGGAGATACGAGCACGAACCGCGAGATAAAGTTTGTAAACGCTAGATTCCTAGAGCATAAGTACGGTAATTGAAAATCGTAGCACTTGATGTGTACGAAATCTAATGATCTGTCAAAGTTCAGAAGGCCAATTATTTATATTATTTTAAGAAAGTTGAATTTTCTGCTTTAGTGACGTGCGCATTTACAGTTACTTTTAAAAAACATTTTCTCCAGTTCTTGCACTTGCAAATTAATGCATCTTCTTCACTTTTTGATACCATATGCATGAAAAGACAAGTATGAAAGATTGCAAAACTATGTTTTTATAAAGAAGAGATGTTAAAAGTATTAAGACTGTACATGTGCGAAGAAATATATAGAGACATTACCAAAACTATATGAAAGGAATGTTAAGACTACAAATCTATGCAAACGGTAACAACTGTCGGCACTTGATGGCAGTTAATGATGTCCAATGAATTAATGATTGAATGTTAAGACAGTGAGAAGAGGCTTGTCAACTACCTGGCTGATTCACTCTTGCAGTAATTTACTCACCTATAAAAGTTGCAAAAATTACTTCCAACTAGCACAGAATAAAATTGATCTTTACCTTAAAATTCTGTTAGGTTCCAGAGGTTAAATGGGAACCCTGATAGAGATAGAATACATACAGGTACCAAGACTATACTAACAGTAACAACTGCGCACTTAATGATGATTGATGATGATCAGTGAATGAATGAATGGGTATCAAATTTATGCAAAATCAATCAAACATGTGCATTATGCCATCTGGCATCTAGGGCAGCTACAAGAAAATTGTGAGAAGAATATATATTAATTATTTTAAATAGAATTAGAGAAAATTATTGTAAAAAGAATATCAAGACAATGCAAACAGCATGAACTGTGCACTTGATGATAGTTAAAAAAGATCAATACCAGTTAGGGAGTTCACTTTTATGGCTACTGATAAAACACACCTGTTGTTTGAACCCCTGTCATAGAAATTAATGCAATCAGTAATTACAAAATGTTTTATTACATTTTTGCATTTTTGTAATAAGATCAGTACAGAGAAGTTGTATGTTTCATAAACTGGCAGGATAAGAAGATATTTTATTTGAACCATCGGGAATTCCACATTTGATTTGCCTTAATTTTGAAATTTCATATCCTGCTTTGATCAATAGTTATCAGGTAATATTTTTTTTAATAAATGAATACCATTTAATTACTCTGCAGTCAGTTCGGTTTCATGTATTTGTATGGGAAAAAATTTAGTACAATATTTGCCCTTCTTTGGTTTTACAATGGCTGTAGGGGACTGGCCTGTGGTGCACATCAGATGTTTCTTTTAGAATATGTGCCATGTGATATTCTAAGCAACCATATTTTACTTATCAAATGTCCTACTGTAGATTAGAATTAACCACATTGCACTCCTTTTTATAGATCAGATTATACACAACACTTTTTATATTATAACACATGCACTACTGTTCACCTACAAATTTCCTTTGTGGTAAATACAAATAGTAGTGACAATAATTAACTTCTGTAGATCTGTCCTAGATAAATATGTCTGTTTAACCCTATCCAGACGACGGAAGAGGGGGGGGGGGCAAAAAGTGTTCACACTCATTTCAAAGTGCCACCATGCATTCCCTAAGAATTCATTGGATTGCTTGACTTTTCCTCAATTTTATTAGGGAACAGAAATGTGATAAAATGTTGTAACTAATGAGTCTGCTTTTATGATCGTAACCAACTTTCAAAGGTATGTTTTTTCATTTTTTGGCTTTTTCATACCTTTGACACATACAAGATATTTTCACAAATAAGAACTATGTTATGTTAAAGACTGAAATAAATTGATATTTATTAAATTTATGATATCATAGGTGTGCACAATAACCTCTTCAAAAATTGTAAATTTTACAAATAACGAATGTCATCACAACTAGCTATGTCTTGCTATATTCCTTTTTTTTCTTCAAGAGTATATTTTTGTAGTCTGAAATTTTTTAACACATAAGTACTTGAAATTTTTTCACAACCCCTTGCCCCCTCCTTTAAGCGCAATAAAGTGAAAAACAAAAATTTGAAATAATAATAATCACAAACACAACCATAATTAATAGAGAACTTCAGAGTTTTATGGACTGTTTTATTCATTAGGAAACACTTCCACAAAGGGGTAAACTCTGTACATATAAAATTTTTTATTTGATTATAAAATAATAATTTACTGTAATTAGAAATAAATCAGTTGCCACACTTGACATTGTTTGGTGCGATATCCTAATATATACTAACTACTCCTGAATAAGCATACAGCTAGGGCAAAATAATAGTATAGGGTGGAAATTTCTTGAATAGTCAATAGTAGTATAGGGTGGAATAACAATAATTATAGTATTAAAATAGCAGAAGTTCATCAAACCCGAATATCCTGTGATAATTGTTATATAATTATAGGGTGGAAATATTTCAAAATGTCAACAATTTAGTACAGCTGGGAGCATGGTATAGTAGTATAGAATGAAATGTTCCAAACACATACTTTTTATTTGTTTAGAAAAAATAATACTTTAAATCAATATCTGTAGAGAGTATCTAGTGGAGGGGTTGGCGCAGTGGTAAGATCTCTGCCTCCCAATCCTGAGGTCCTTGGTTCGATCCCTGGCCTGGTCGAGGGTTGAATATTTGGACGACATTTTTTCCCGCTAAAGGCCACTCACCTTTCCATCCTTCCAGGGTCGGTAAATGAGTACCAGCATACATGGACCGCTTTGAAGCGGCTGCCTGAGGCACCTATGTGCTTCCAGTCCGCTGGGGGTAAACTGATCATTGTAAAGCGCCTTTGAGCATTCATTTGGAAAAGGCACTATATAAATGCACCACTTTACCTTTACCTTTAACTTGCCCAGACGATTAAAGTGACAAAATCGCTTGATTTTAATAGTCAGACAGACCCAAATAAGGTTCAAATAGGATGGAAAAAGTTAAAAGCTAATAATTGTACAGACCCAATTAAGGCCAGTATAGGGTGGAAAATTTGCTCAGAAATAATAAACTGCAAACATGTATGTTTATTCAGGAGTTAAAGAGTATATTGTGACATTGAATCTGAAACCCAGCAGGTCCATTAGATCAATCATGTTCAGAGGAGAATTTGATGACAAGCAAGTTAATGAACTCTGATGGGAGAGGTCCCCTGTGAAATGAATTCCCAGTTCTTTGGGAATTCCTAGGAATTCTTAGGAATTCCCAATAATTCCCAGCTATGCAAATGAGCTTTGACTAGATGAGTTTGGAATTCTTGAGAATTACTGGGAATGAAAAAGCAGAACTGTCTGTA